>KE504831.1:386613-422620 GCA_000441515.1 Elaeis oleifera
ATCTTATGTAGTTCCACCAGTGCCCTCCTATGCAGCATTCCCTATCCCACCTTCACCTACCTCCTCCTTCTATCACCTCTACCAAGGTGGAGATGGTGGAAAATAGGCAAATGGAGGCTTAAAGGTGGTCTTAGGAGGGAGGATAGTGGTGGCAAGGGGATTGGAGGGTGGTAAATGAATTCAAAGATCATTTAGAAAGGAGGAAGTTGGCATTAGAGTTATCATGAGAAGGTAGAAAGAGGCAAGTACAAGCTGTGATTATCAGTGGGTAGGGTGGGATGGTTGCTTGAGTGGATAGGAAAGAAGCCATAATAAGGATAGGTTTAGCTATGAGGAAAAGATGTAGGAGAGGACACTTGTCTGGAGTGTAGGTGGGATGGGTTGAGGACAATTGAATAGACTTTTCGAGAAATAGACCAACTTTGTTCATCCATACACATCTATATGTGTGGTATATGCTGACACATGCATCTGCAAACATGTATAGCAGAATTGACACTTTAATCCTACCAATGCAAAATCAACAATGAGCATCATAGATTGAGAATGCATGTCACTAGTCATGTTCTGCAATATTGAAAATACCAAGAGACGAAAAATTGTTAGTTTTGATGTCATTGTCCATGCATCAAGTGGTCACAAAATGGGTGATACTAATGAAGCTAATGTCTTGAAATATAGTCTGACCATTTAATCTGAGAACAAATATCATTAATCATGATTTACATCTTTTACAATGTACAAAACTAAAGTCAACCTGTTTGGATGTTTCTAGACCTTTAGTTGCAAGACTTTGTATGCAATTGAAATTGCCTGTTTTCTGGTTACTTGATTCATGACTGGCTCTCTTATACACTTAATCTTGGACATTTTAGATATTATAGATCATGTTTAATGATGTGGATGTTCCATCCAGATGTTCTTTTATTAATAAAGCATGGTAGGATGGAAGCTTCATGTATGTGTTAAAAAAACTAGTGTACTCAATGGAAATATTGAATAATATTGGAATGCCAAAATACTTGCATGTCACACCAAATGGAACCATAGTTATTGTGGACATGATGACCATCTAACATAATAAGGAATTAGGTAGAACATAATTTGATGAAACAAACAGCAACAAATTTGCATGGTATGATTTGAAAATGAAAACCTGAACGGCTGAACCACTGAAGTTTTTGACAAATTTCCAGTCCAACATTGCAAATATACAACACTGAAAATAGGCTAGTACAAGATATGTTATTATATTAAGTAGATTGATAATTATAATTTCTATTCATCAACCAGTCTGTTGATGAAACAAAAACAACTGTCATGATCAATCTTTACTGAACTACACATCAGCAAAGTTACCAAAGGTACATGCATTTGAGAATTTAAGATGGTGTGACGTAACAACAGTGATAGATCATAAGTCAGTTTCTTTAAGGTTTTGCAGGCTTTTGTTTCTGAAAAATCACTAAAGTTGTGAACAGGAAGCCATGGAGTTGGTTGGCTTGGGGTAGTGGTGTCATTTTCTCATTGATTGATGACAGAGCTCCAAGGTTTTCTTTTATTGTGGCAACATGGCCTTGTGAGAATATGAGCAATGCATTAAAAGTATTAATTTTCTAATGAACATGTATTTGTCAGCAATTTGGCATTTTGGCCCTTAATAACTTTTACCCGATAAAAGCAAGGGCTTGTTGGTTCCCAGAGGTGGCCAAATGGGCGGCTCCACTAAATTTGGTATGTATCCGCTGAGCGATCTGCTTTGCTCAAATATCATGTTCACATACTCTTCCTTTTCCCAAACATGATGTATCTTGGTGTTTTAAAGAATACCAGTCACTTTGCATCCCCCCTAACAACAAAAGAAAAAAATATATCGATGAGTTAAAGAATCTTTGCAGACACCCTATAAGTAGACTTTGTGGGATTCATGAGAAGGTGAATAATTGACTGGTTTAAGACTGTGTAGACATATTCTGACATTCCCACTTTGCCTCATCTTCTTTTGCTTGACATCAGAATAACTAACACAACTGTAATCGTGCTTGACAGATGTTGAATCTCCATCTCGAATTTGCCACTTACTGAGGGACGTAAAACCTACTCACTTATTGAGGAAGCTATAAAACATTAACAAGAAATGGCCTCTTTAACTTCGTCAGTTCCGGTTATGGAGAAGCAGGTGATTCTCAGAAGCCAGCTTCATAATCCAGGATCATGGAAAGTTCCCACACTGCTTCACAGGTCTACCTTCCCCCAGACTCGTCTTAAGAATCCACCTTTGCTTTGCAGCAAATTGTTTCCATGGGAAGCTTCTCCTCCATATGCTTCCACAGATGGCGATAGCATCATCAAAGGTCGCAATATCATTGAACCCATCGATGCAGAAGATGCACCAGAATTTCCGATTCTTCAAAGCGAAGAAGATGTCATAGAGATGAAAAATCAGCCATCAGTGCCACAACAGCCTCTCAAATGGCCAATGTGGCTTTTGGGTCCTTCTGTTCTTCTAGTCACTGGCATGGTGCCCACCTTATGGTTGCCTCTATCTTCTGTGTTCCTCGGTCCCAACATGGCTGGCCTTCTATCACTGGTGGGACTTGACTGTATATTCAACCTGGGTGCAACCTTGTTTCTTCTGATGGCCGATGCTTGTGGACACCCGAAGGGAATGTCTGTTGCACACAAGAGCCAAGTTCCTTTTACTTACCGGCTGTGGAACTTGGGGCGGGTCTGTTAGGCTTTATTCTTCCTTTGCTGATGCTATTTGCCTCGCACAAAGGCTCTCTCCAGCCACAATTGCCATTCGTCTCGTTCCTAGTGTTACTTGGGCCTACCTTCTACTTCTATCCATCCAGATGCTGACTGAGATGCTGACATGGCACTGGAAATCACCTGTGTGGTTGGTCACCCCAATAGTGTACGAGGCTTACAGGGTGCTGCAACTGATGAGGGACTGAAATTGGCTGGCGAGGTTGGTGCACCGGCATGGATGGTGGAGAGCATCCGAGGATTGGTATCATGGTGGGTGTTGATCCTTGGAATTCAGCTCATGAGGGTTGCTTGGTTTGCTGGACTTGCCTCTCAAGCTCAGCAACAATCTTAAACAAAGATCAGATCATAAAGCATAACTGGATACACTCTAATGAGGAACAAAATTAATCATTGAAGTTTGTAAACAAAATGTCATGTCATAAAACAATTTAATGAGGAAATCATAAAGCATTATTGGTTACACTTTCACCAGCATTTCTTCAAGGGGACCAAATGCTTTGAGCTTGAGTATGGCTGTTATATTCTGTTTTCAGCTGCTGTACATGTGATAGCTGCTGTACATGTGATTTGCATGAATCACTTGTTATGTTAGATAATTTCTCTCGGGACCAAATGAGATTTTTGGAAAATCCTTCGGAATTTATTGTAGAATCGTGAAGTTTCAATTGTTCATTTTTCTGAATTTTCTAGTGGTACAGCACTAAATGACAATGCAATCTATGTTGGTAGTTGTTGCTGTAAGGCTCCAAAAGAGAGACAATAAGGTCGGTCTTGGACCGAGTTGGAGAAGTGTTAAGGGTCAAATCAATGAAAATCATAAAAGATCCTACAAAAAAAGTCTTAAAATCACGAAGTATCATTTGATTTAGGATCCTCTGATATTTAAATCGGTCAGGGCCTCGAGGACAGATAGTAGGAAACAGAGAATTAAAAGGCAGAAAGAGTAATTTTGAGTAGAAAGAATGAGAAATTAGAATTTTCTTCAATGGAGGTGAAAGAGTTCAGCAGAGTCTGATCTCTGTGAGTTATGACTTCCCTTTCTCTCGGAGAGTATCTTATCCTTTTTTGTATAGAGGAGATTCGTTTAGGCTGTTAGAAATTTATCGGGCCTTTAGTTTGTTATAACAGAATGGCTAGCTGTACGAAGATCATGGATTGTTCATCCATGTGGATAGTAGCTATAGCATAGCTGGAAGATAGCTGTAGCAGAGCTGGACAATAACTAATTCAGTATATCTGATTTCAGGTTACATCAGTTTAGGACCGATGTCCCTGTCTGCAGATCAGTAGAAAGTTGAGCTAATCACAATATTCTATCGAGAGCCAATTCAGATGAGTTCAGATCGGTACATAACTGAGCTGAGGGCTAAACTAAATTGATATTTTACTGACTTGATCTAGAAATTGACTTAGTCAATATAACTCTTCAGGTAATCCTTCTTGATGTTGTCATGTGGCCAGAAGTCGGTTAGTTATACTAACAATAGTGATGTATGTTTTGATGTACAGGCAAAGCATTAGACACGGCCCCACAATATGTGCTTGTTTACTCCCCTTATATTTAACAATCACCGCATAATGTTCGATTGCCAAATAGTTCCTTAAAGTGACTGAACAACAAACCCATGTTTAGAATTGTAATGATGATTCCATGCATGGTTGCAAGGTTCATATAAGTGGTTAATCACAAATGGTGAACGGCATGGTATGCTATCATAAAAAATGAAAAGTACCGTGATCTCTAGAGCGATTCATATAATTTCACGGTGAATCTTTGCACAAGATGATGATGGTTTCCGTTCTGAAACATTCAGCTTTTCAAGGTTAGTTAACACTAAAGAGTTAAATGGTAAAGAAAGGTTTACGCGTTTCCTCTCCGATACCACCAGAACTTGGTTATCTTTTCCATGCTGAGACCTATGGTTGGCCGTCTTCTTTTCTGAGCTTCTTTTTCGATACCGGCTCCTCTGTAGTGCGCACGATATCACATTGGCCATCCATCGCATCAGCAAACAACACGCACCGCATGTATGCAAGTTTGTTGGATGGATGGCCAGCACGATGCACCGCACGCTGCACTTAAGAACAGTCAGAGGTGTATTGTTTCTGTGATTTCAAGGGTAGAAGGTTTCGAGATAGAGTGGGAAACGTAAAGCTGGCTCGACAGTTGCAACAGTTTTGGGCAGAAAAAATGAACCAGGCTTTCTCATCTGATGAAGGCCAGGTTGAAGGATCCAGCAAACAGGTCCAAGTTGAGCTCACAACGAATTTCTGGAATTGCAAATCCAATTTGGTCCGCTTAAAGCTAAGCTTTGCAACTATTTGCTGCTCAATCTAAATGCAAACTGAATAACAATGTATTAAATCTGGAACAATGAAGGACATGATATAATTTGAGGTACCCAACTGAAGATTTTGGAGCCTGAGCTAGGTTGCATGGTTTGCAAAGTAGGTTTAAATATCAGGGTTCGTTATTTACAGATTAGATTAGTTGGTTGACCTCTTTAACCTATCATGCTCAGATTGCATCTCTGCCTAGAGGTAGGAGAATACATGCCTTGAAAGAAAAAAATGAGGGTAAGAAGGATAACTTGTGTTTAATGAGTCTTAAAAAAGAACGTCGGCTTCCAAGTTGAAGAAAAGAAAGCTCTACTAGGAACAATATAATACTAATATGCCACCAAGATTTGAACAGTGGATCCCTCTTAAGGGCAAATTCCTTAATTGAGGGGTGTCAACCAACTGAAACGAGGGTGGTTCGCCTTTTATAGCAAATGTTGCTACATGAACATGGACCATCAAAGCTCCTTTGTGCAACAGCAAGAAGAATAATATCTAAAAGGATGACAAAAATAGGAAGGCTAATTATTGCACATTGCCAATAATATCCGAAAGGATGACAAAAACAGGAAGGCTGATAATCGCGCATTGCCTTAGCATGGTGCTTTGCCAGTTGAATAAAGCTGAGATTGCATGGTTCGTCAACTATCATGTAGCTACTTGCTCTGCCATCAAACATGCTTAGTGCACGAAAAAAGTGTTGGAGAGAGGAATGTGGCATACTAAGCAATTTCGAGTTATGGGATGCAAATGCCAATTAGGTTAGTCAGTGAAGTCATTAGATGTTGATATCAATAGCTTTAGTTCGAGTTTTATCTTACCAATGATTATTATTTATATTTGAAAAAGTATAATTATTTGTAATTGGATAGCATATAGGTAAAGTCTTTTGCTAGCCATTCCAAATGCCTAACATTTGTATGTCTTTTCCCTATGTATCGACTTATCATTAGCTCACAAAATTTATTTATTTATTTTAACAGAACAGAAAGGATAGGGGTTTGGGCTCCAAATAATATATTATTGTTGGGACAATCGGATCTACTCTCCCCCTCGATCTACGGTCGGCCTCCTGACTATGTGTCGGCAATAGATCTTGACCACTAGAAAGGTTACCGATTCGACTATACACCTACAAAGTTCATTACCCCGACTGTCTATCAGTATTATGGAATACAGATAGCCGATTGTCAATTAGCAAGCCGACTCACTATCGGTAATTTTCGACCGTCTTTCCAGACGGCAACTAATCTCAACGACTCGATCAACTATATAATCGATGGCCAGTCGGTATATTAGAATCACCGACCAATGGCCAGACAGAATGTTAGAAGCACCGACATATAGTCGGTATATCACCAATACTCAGTCGGTATCATGGGTAACAACTCCACACCATGATTGTTAGTAGACGTAAACTATCCATTAATCCTATGATCATGGTCCGATAATAAGGGTTAACTACTCTTTCGTGCCATAATAAGCGGACTCTACGTGTTTGATAGTTACACCTAAGTTGTCTATAAAAAGGAGGTAAGAAGACAGCGAGGGTAAGGGGCTTTACTGGGCTAATACTCTATCGAATTCTACTTTAACTCTATTGTTCACCATTCTCCGCTGACTTAGGTATCGAAGAGTTTCCATCGGATATGACTCCGATCAATGGACTTCTTTTGTAGGTTGCTCTTCAACGACATTGGACGTATTTTGAAATTGACTGCAACAGATTGACGTGCTAGGTAGGAGATCTAATCCAATCATCATGGTGAAAACAAAAGCCCAAAATATTTCAACTAGCTCCACCCGATAATCTTTCCATCGAGAAGATCCCCCACCTCCACCAATAGAGCCCAGTTGTTTATGTCCGATCATCACTGCGGACGTCCAACAATTTGCTGTCTTGGTGCAGCAGGTGAAAATACTAACAGAGACAGTGCATAGTTTTTAGTAACAGTAAACACAACAATAATAGCAACCGGTGGCAGAAGAGCCGGCACCGCATACGGTGCCATCCAGGCACAGTCATCGCGTCTCACGACGATCTCCTTCTCCGTCTCCCAAACGACAACCGACTCGGCATTCTCATCATGTCAAGCCACCACCATCCCGACATTCCCATAGTGTCGTCCATCGACAACGATGGTCTTCTTCTTTCTCTCACCGTCATGATGACAAAGGGGAAGAAGCCACGCTCGCCCTCAAGTTTCTCATCAAGTTCTTCAGGAGATTCTATCCTTGCATTCTCTCAGCAACGACGACTCAACAATTATGAGCACAAGCTCAGGGATCTCGCCCGCCAACTCACTCAGCTCCAGGTGGATGGCCAAGGATCCCCAACGACTTTGGCATCCACATTACTCCACCCATCTTCCGAGGCATCTTGGACGAGCTGATCTTGACTCGATTCAAAATACCATAGATGAAGTCTTATGATAGTTCCACTGATCCTGTTGACTATTTGGAGAGCTACAAGGCTCTCATGATGATCCAGAGGATGATCTATGCCCTTATATGTCTCAATTTTCTGGCTACTCGGATCTAGTATTCTAGACTCTAATCGGGAAGCATCCATTCTTTTAAGCAGTTGGAACATTCGTTCATGGTCCACTTCAGCACCAACAGAAAGATACCACAAACATCCGATAGCCTTTCTCCCTCAAATAGCAAGAGGGAGAAAACTTAGAGATTTTATGATGCGTTTCAACACAGCCGCACTTAAGATTTGGAATCTCAATGAGGACATGGCCATCTCAACCATGAAGAGGGGGCTCAGAAGCTTCAAGTTCGCTTGGTCACTCGATAAGACGCTCTCCCGGACCTATCCCAAACTTCTCAAACACGCATACAAATACGTTTGTGCGAAAGAAAGCGATTCTATCCAATGCGAATCAGAGAAGAAAGATCAGAAAAAGAAGCAAAAGAATGGAGCTCCAGCTGAACCAAGTCGGATATCACCTAACAAAGGAGCTTCATCCCGCCGATGGAGTCCAAAATCAAATAACTACGGTTGCAGGTATGATTCCTACACCGCTCTCTCTGCTCCTCATGCACAGATCTTAATGGAGATAGAGAAAGAAACTATCTTCATTGTCCCCACCGATAAAAGTGCCCCCGAAGAGCCACGACAAGAAAAATACTGTCGATTCCATCGTAATCATGGTCATGATACCGAATAGTGCATTCAACTGAAGGACGAGATAGAAGATTCGATCTGATGGGGCTATCTTAGGAAGTATCGATGCGATCGTCTGACTCAACCTCTTGCCAACCAATAATCTCAGCTTCAATTTGAGGAATCAAATAATAATCGACCAACGACGGGAGTCATCAATATGATTTTCGGACGATCAAGAGACTGGGGGGCAAATTCTGAAGAAGAATCGTCCAAGAAGCAATGACAATGACAAGATAATGTATTTTTTTTTCAGATAATGATGTTCGAAGAATACAGACTCCTCATGATGATGCTGTTATCGTCTCGATGATGATAGCTAATTATGATATAAAAAAATTTTATAGATAATGAAAGCTCTACGGATGTTTTGTTCTACTCTGCTTTCTCTCAAATGCGACTATCTACTGACCGACTCAAAAAAATCTCTACACTCTTGATCGACTTTTCAAGAGATATGATCAATGTAGAGGGGGGAATTACTCTCTCTCTAACCATTGAAATTGAACCATGACAAAACATCGTTCTCTTAACGTTCACGATTATCCGAGTTTCTTCGGCTTATAATGTCATACTCGGACGATCGAGACTTAATGCATTGAGAGCGGTAGTTTCGATTTACCATCTTCTTATCCGATTTTTAACAAGAAACGAGATTCGAGAGATGCATGGGGATCAACTACTGGTCTGATGTTGCTTCATGATCTCTATCGACGGCAGCAAACCTGAAGATCCTCTGTCGATTGACAAACTAGATCAAAAAGATGATGAAGAAAAGGGTGAGCCAGTTGAACAATCAGTTTCGATCCCATTGAAAGAAGATAATCCGACTAAAACTATTCAAATCATATTACTACTATCTGAGTCAGAGTGAACTCAACTGGTGAATCTACTAAGATGAAACATCAATGTCTTTGCTTGATCGACGGCTGACATATCTAGGATTCCATCAGAAATCATAACTCATCGATTAAACATCGATCCAAAAGTTAAACTGATGAGGCAAAACAAAGAACTTTTACTCTCGAAAGATAGAAGGTCATCGATGAAAAAGTTGATAAGCTCCTTATGGCAGACTTCATAAGAGAAGCCAACTATCTGGATTGGCTAGCCAATATCATGATGGTGAAAAAACCAATGAAAAATGGTGAATCTGCATTGAATATACTAACCTAAATGAAGCATGCCCGAAGAATAGCCTCCCTCTACTAAAGACTGATCAACTGGTCGATACGATATCGGGGCGTAGACTCTTAAGCTTCATGGACGTTTTCTCAGAATATAATCAGATCCAAATGGCCTCCAAAGATGAAGAGAACACAGCTTTCACAACTGACCAGGGTATCTACTGCTACAAAGTGATGCCATTCGACCTGAAGAATGTCATGACGACTTACCAACGACTGATCAACAAAGTGTTTAAGGTACAAATTGGATGCAATATGTAAGTTTATGTCGATAACATGCTGGTGAAAAGCATCAAAATTCATGATCATGTCCAAGACTTAAAGGAGGCTTTCAACATACTTCGACAACATCGGATGAAGGTGAATCCAACTAAATGTGCAGTCGAAGTGATAGCTGAAAATTTTTTCAAATTTCTCGTATCACAACGGAGAATCAAAGCTAATCTAGAGAAGATAAAGACTATTCTCAACATGAAACATCTCAACTCTAAAAAAGAGATACAATAGCTGAATGGAAGAATCACCGCACTTAGCCGATTCATCTCAAAGTTGGCGGAAAGATGTCTACCCTTCTTCAAAATCTTACGACAAATAAAGAACTTCTCATGATCGAACGAATGCCAATAGGCCTTTGAAGACTTGAAAAGGTATCTAACATCTCCTCCACTACTTATAAAATCGAAGGAGGGAGAGATGTTGTATCTCTACCTAGCTACATCTTCAAATGCAGTTAGTTCGATTCTCATCAAAGAAGATGAAAATCGAGTTCAACGACCTATTTACTACACCAGCAAAGTACTCTATGATACTGAGATCTGATATTCAAAGATGAAAAAAATGATTTACGCTCTGATTATATCAACTCAGCATCTTCGACCGTACTTCCAAGCATACTCAGTGGTTATATTAACAGACCAGCCATTGAAGATAATCTTATATCGATCGGATATCTTCGATCGAATGACGAAGCGAGCAATCAAACTCAGTAAATTCGACATGCAATATCATCCACGACCATCAATGAAAGCTCAAGTCTTGACCAACTTCATCATCGAGTGCACTATACCCAATGACAAGTCTGATGACAAATCTGAACAAATTGAGAGTTTAGAGATCGAACCAGAGTCTGTTTGAATGTTACATATTGATGGAGCATCCAACGCTCAAGGAAGTAGAGCCAACCTCATCCTTACCAACTTCGAAGGGACAGTGACTAAATATGTCCTTTGATTCAACTTCAAAGCTTCCAATAATCAAGTCGAATATGAAGCCTTACTAGCCAGCTTGAAGCTTGCAAAAAAGCTTGGTGTAGACAACTTGAAGGTCTTCACCAACTCACAATTGATCATCGAATAAATTAAAAAAAAAATTGAAGTCCAAGACCCGATTATGATAAAGTACTTTTAAAAGGTGAGAGATCTCGTTCATACCTTCAAATATTTTGAGATGTCCCACATCCCCAGAATAGAAAACGCATGCGCCAATGCACTACCTCGACTGGTGACTACTTTCAATCCACTCGATCGAATATTTATCGAATATCTCGAACAACTGAGTATCGATAAAGTCAATGAAGTGCATCAAATATATGATGAACCAAGCTGGATGGATGCGATCATTCAGTATTTATCCGATGGGGCTATACTCGGAGACTCGTTAGAAGTCAAGCGACTAAGGTGGATGGCTTCACAGTATGTTTGATGAATGGATAGCTAAACAAAAGGTCATTCTCTCTTACACTGCTTAAGTGCTTGAGATCTACTGAAACTGATTATGCTCTCCAAGAAGTCCACAAAGAGATTTACGAAAATCACTTGGGAGGCAAATCACTAGCTTACAAAGTTCTACGATAAGGGTATTACTGGCCCACCATAAAGAAGACATTGTCGAGCTTGTACAGAAGTGCAAAGTATGCTAAAAGTATGCTAATATACAGCGTCAATCGGCCAGCTAGTTAACGTCAATTATCACGTCATGACCCTTCCATAATGGAGAATCGACATACTCAGTCCTTTTCCTCCGACGACTGGTCAGAGAAAGTTCTTAGTTGTCGCTATATATTATTTCACCAAATAGATGGAAGCCGAACCTCTGGCACAAATCACTGAAAGCAAGATGAAAGACTTCATTCAGAAGTCAATCATATGTTGATTCGGATTGTCACACACCATCATTATTGACAATGGTCCATAATTCGACAATCAGAAGTTTAAAGAATTTTGTGCGAAACTCCATATTACACACAAACTTATTTTTGTCAGTCATTTGCAGTCAAATGGAGAAGTGAAAGTGACAAACCGAATGATTCTATGTGGTCTTAAAATCAAACTAAATGCATTCAAGGGCTTATGGGTAGAAGAGTTATACCTGATCTTATGAGCTTATCAGACAACTCCTCGCATCCCAACGGGAGAGTCACCATTCAATCTAGCATATAGAACGGAAGTGGTGATCCCATTGAAGATTGAACTACCATCAATGAGGATCGAACAGTATGCAGAGCCAAGTAACTCTGACTGTCGAAGAAACAACTTGGACTTACTTTCGAAGATTCGGAAGCAAGCTCAAATAAGGATGGTTGCATACCGATAAAGAGTGATCTGGTATTACAATGTAAAGGTCAAATCAAAGATCTTTCGTCATAGAGATTTGGTCTTAAGAAAAGTAAAAGTTTCAAAACTCTTGGAGCAAGAGTAGTTATTTTCTAACTAGAAAGGTCCTTACGGATGATCGAAATCCTTCGCTCGGGTGCATATCAACTTGAGACCCTCAACAGAATGACTATCCTTCGGACGTGGAATACTGACAACCTATGAATGTATTATCAATAAATTTATCTTTATAAATAATATATTCGAAATGATATGATCTGTTTTCAACTTTTCATGAATATTCAACTATCTACAAATATGATGCTTGACCAATGACTCATTGGTGAATCTACATGCTGAATTCGATCAGTCAAATCGATGCACCGACACACAGACGACTATATATACCGACCTAAATATGGTTGGATGGAACGATATGCCAACCTAACTATGGTTGGATGGAACGATATGCTGACCTATCTATGGTTGGATGGAATGATATGCTGACTTGACGACGGTTGGGGCAGAACAGCATGTCGACTCGATTTCGATCGAGCGGAAGATATTCTGACTTGACTCCGATCGATTGAAGGTTATTCGATTAGTCTCCATATATCAAATACTTAAAAAATTATGTCTAAAGTTTAGTTGGTTAATACCCGACTATCAGGCAAACTCTACGACATCAGCTACCGATTGCTGTTCGTCTATAGTAACAACAGTTATTTACTATAAAAAAAAATAAGAGACAACACTTGAAAAAGTTCTTTCATTATCAACAAAAGATTATAAAATTGGATCAAAGTTCGGTTACAAAAGAAAGTCGGACTAAAGTCCGATAACAAAAGAGAACTTAATTACACCAACTGACGATCGACCTCATCAGCTACTACCTCGGCTTTAGGAACTCCAACTATTGCCAGCTCTACTTCGATCGACGCAGGTGTGGCCTCTTTAGTCAGAACAACTCCTTCGGTAGTCGATGCTTCGACTGCCCTTTCCTCCAGAATCGGTATAGTGATGCTACTCAGATCTAAATCTGGATAAAGCTTTCCAACGGCATCTCTGCCATCCTCGTACCCGATCCAGTAGGCTTCATCATTGTCTTCGAGGACTTCATTTATGAAATTTGCAGACTTTTTGTAGTCCTCGATGGTCTGACTAAGGACCTCCTGAGCCCAGGTGTCTTGTGCAGTTTTCGTCTCCTTCTTAATGGATGCCAACTCTACATTGGCCAGTGCCAATTTTGTTTCGGTGGCCCGATGCCTCTCTCGCTCACCCTCAAGCTCACGATAATAGTCGTCGTGCTCCCCTCGGAGTCGGCTGATAGTATTTTCTTCTATTGGATCCGGGTATCGTGGAGGCTATGGTCTGTTAAGCCGATGCAAGTTCGCCCTTCAGTCGGGAGATCTCCTCCTTATACTTCCTCTCCCAATCTTTTACCGCCTTAAGAAGCTTGCCGACAACTTCTTTGTTAGCTTCGGTAGTTGCAATCCGATCTGTCCATATCCGATCGAGTTCCATCAGTCCGTCAAATCTATTCTCGACGGCCGACATATCATGCACCAGCTAAAAGAGATTGAAAAAGATAATAGTTAAAATTACAAGGTAGCTGAGACAAAAGCAAAAAAATAAAGAAATACCGACTTACACTGAGAATGATGGGTAAAAGATGAAAGATGTCAGGTATAGCCTGACTCTTTCTGTTCTCTCGGTCAGTCAAAAGAAGTGCAGCCTCCAAGAGCTGTTTAGCCAGCCTTGGGTTCGTCAGTGCCGACTCACCAATGGGTACCCGAATGTTGAAGTGCTCCGTTAGGTTCTCTGGAGCCTCACCACCAGCTAAAACTTCTGGTGCCTTCCCTCGGTCCTGAGCGGACGGCTGATCGACTGATGCCACCATCCATTTAGGGGCACCCAAGACATCATCGGTGCCATACTTGCTAGAGGTAGATCGACGATTGTGATGTCGTCTGCGCCGCTTGGTTGCCTAATCAGTGAGAAGGCTTTAGGTGATGGAAGGACCACTGGGGCCGATAATGCAACGATCGCTTCAGTGCTGGCCTTGGGGACAACCACCGAAGGTGCATCAGGCCGACTTTTCTTCGGACCCCTGAAGGGACCCGCACTGGCAACGGACCTCTTTCGGATGGCAGCATGCCAAATTTCATCCATCGATGGTCGCATATCTGCAAGTAGAAAATAACAGACTTAGCTACAAATTTGGAGTTGAATGGAAATAAAAGAACGATATGCACTATGCTATACCTACGGCAAGTACCGAACTAAGTTCGACGTCATAGAGGCTCTACTCTGTCAGCAGCTCCTATTGTGGAGGGACTTCCATATCTTTCAAATGTAAGAAGTCTTTTCTGTCAGCACCATTGACTTTCTGATTGTCATTCAGGCTTACCCTTGGATTCTCCCTAGTAGAAGGAAAGCCCCAAGCCAAAGAAGAAACAAAAAGAATTAATTCTTTCGTCCATAGATAGAAGAAGAAAGATCAGTGAAGGACAGATCCTTTTCAGGCTAAAGAACCACCAACCCTCAGTCTTAGGGTGTGGATGAAGTATGAAAAAAGTCCGAAAAAGGGACACTCAGGGGTTGGTTGGAAGCATATTACATAAAAGAGCAAAACTGACAAGAAGTTGAATGAAATTCAGAGTAAGTTGGGCTGAGCAGACCCGATAGTAATCAAAAATATTCCAAACAAAGTCCAAAATCGAGAAGCGAAGACCGGCCCAAAAGTTCTCTATATAGAAAGCTATCTGATCTGGATGAAGAGAAACTACCTGATCATCCAAATCGGACGCAGATAGCCAAAACTGCTCCGAGATACGATACTGCTCCCGAAGATGGATATCTGTGGATTCGATCAGAGAAGAAGTTTCTACTGTCGGATCCAGATGGGAGTCACAACTGGATTACCCAATTGACTACCTCGAGAAGACTCTAAACTGAGGACCCTATCTATAGGTCTATCTTCTTCCCTAATCTTAGATTTGCCCTTTCTACTACTACTGGCCATTGATAATGGCAGAAAGAAATCGAAAAGAGGCAAAAAATGAAAGGGAGGAAGGAGAAGGGGCCAACCTGAAAGCTAAGGGAATCCTGAAGGCCACGAAAATGTGGAGGAAGAGGAGAAAACGCTCTCGACACCCACGGGAACCCTTCAACGAAGCTCTCGATACCCACGAAAGAGCTCTCAGAGTTGCAACAGAAAAATCCAGATGGAGGAGGAAGACAACCCTTATATAGAGCTCACCAATGACTGAGATGAGTTCATTCAAATCAAGATCTTCTCAGATCCTGACATCTGACGGTATGAGGACCGAACATTATTGGATCTTTTAACGCACCTACCGTATAATTAGAACATGTTGGTGCAATCCGTGTGAATTGCCAGGAACCAACAGTCGATGAACACGTGGCAACACCCGACTGGTTGAAATCAAATCAACCAGAGTACCCCGCCATCTGACCGACTACAACATTAAATAACCATCTACTCGATTCGACATCTCAATGATGTCGCACAATCCTTGAAACGACAAAATGGCTGAAGATTCCGTTTTCAAGAAAATAATTAATGCTTGCCATCGAAATGATCACAAAATCGGGACCCGAAATCATAATGAAAGATATGCTGACTCCCTTCGTCCAATATGTTAAGTCACCTTGGACTTGAGAGTGGAGGATAACTGTTGGAATAATCGGATCTACTTCTCCCCTCGATCCACGGTTGGCCTCCCGACTATGTATCAGCAACAGATCTTAACCATCAGAGGGTTATCGATTCAACTATAACACCTACAGAGTTCATTATCCTGATTGTCTATCGGTATCATGGAATACAGATAGTCAATTGTGAATCAGCAAGCTGACTCACTATCGATAACTCTCGACTATCTTCTCAGACGGCAACTAATCTCAACGACTCAATCAACTGTATGACTGATGGCCAATCGGTATATTAGAATCACTGACCGATAGTCAGACAGTATGTTAGAAGCACCAATATTTTATCGATATATCACTAACACTCAGTCGGTATCGTGGGTAACGACTCCACACCACAATTGTTAATGGGCGTAAACTACTCATTAGTCCTATGATCATGGTCCGATAATAAGGGTTAACTATCCTTTCATGCCATAATAAGTGAGACTCTACGTATTCGACGGTTACACCTAAGTTGTCTATAAAGAAGAAATAAGAGGACAGTAAGAGTAAAGGGCTTTTACTGGATTAATACTCTATCAAATTCTACTTTAACTCTACTGTTCATCACTTCTCACTGATTTAGGCATCGAAGGATCTCCGCCGAATACAACTCCAGTTAGTGAACTTCTTTTGTAGGTTGCTCTTTATCAGCATCGGGCGTATTTGAAAATTGACTGCAATAATTATGATAATAAAGTTTTAATAAACTAGGCTAGAATTGATGGCTTGTCAAACTGATGAACTCTTCCAATATTGGATCCAACAATGTACAATGAGATCTCAACTTCACGTGGGACGTTGGGGGCATTTGGGGTAGCCTATCTCGATTATGTAGCTCATTGCCTGTAAATCATCCAATACTATAACTAAGCCTTGGTTCTCAAGTCTAAATTAAGGATGCAATCGAGTCAAGTTGAACTAAATAATTGGAAACTTAAGCTCGATTTGATTTAAAATATTCATACTCGAAATATGATCCGTCAAAAAATAATTAAAATCTAAAATTAATTCAATTCGATTAGGTGGCACCTCTTCCATTCCAAATGAAACATTCTCCATCCGTGCCTCTTTCATTCTAGTTTTTGAGCTCTCCATTGATCAACTTTCTAGGTGACTCTGTGCTGACTGTATTATTTATTAGGGGGTTTTTCTCTGCTTTTAACCTCTTTAATGTGGCTGATGGGGATGGTTATTCTTTCTTAAGATTCTAATTGGAGAAAACTATTACATGCACCGAAGAAAAGAAAGAAAACAAAATTAGATGAGATTCATAGCCAGATCATTAGTAACAATTTCTATTAATTTTAGTGTCTCAAGGACTTATAATAGTGTAGACAAGGCTCGAACCCAGTCGCCGGAAACAATACAAAATTACTTTATATACGACTCACATAGAAAAAAATGGAATTCAGAAGGTTTTAAAGAAAGAAAGAAGAAAGGTTAAAAAAATAAGAGACTCCTGGGCGGTGAGGAGACCGCCAAGAGGGAACAAGAAGAGGGTTTCCGGCTCCTCCATCCACGAGGCTCGGTCCTCCTCCTTTTCGACTATACCATAAAACCCTGTGACCACACCCCTTCCCACGTATCTTTTCCTCTTATCCTTCCTTCGTCGCTAGGGTTCGCTTTAGAGCTCGCCTTGTCGCTTCGGCTTGTGGAAACGTAGGGCCTTCTCCGGCCATGGACGCCCAGAGAGCTCTGCTCGATGAACTCATGGGGGCAGGTATTTCCTCGCGATCGACCCACTGGCCTCGATCCTTCGATCGATTTATCTATTCTTTCTGGTGTTCGCAGCGCGAAATCTCACGGAGGAGGAGAAGAAAGGGTACAGGGAGATCCACTGGGACGATAGGGAGGTGTGTGGTCCGTTCATGGTTCGATTCTGCCCCACGATCTGTTTGTGAACACGAAAAGCGATCTTGGTGAGCCTTTGATCTATTCCTTCTCTGGTTTCTTGCTCAATTTCTGTTGCGAGTTCTTATGCCTGGGTTCTTTATCAGGACCTTGCCCTAAAATCCATGATCTGAAGCTCAAAGAGAGGTAAATACCAACATCAGCAACTTCCTTGAATTAAAATTGTGGAATAACGTTTTGGGTGTGAAACTGTGCCCCTCTTTATGATTTACATACCTATTCATGATTTGGTAGTTTTCAAGTACTAGGACTTTATCGTCCAACTCTTTAATTGGGTTTGTGAAATTTCTTTTTTTTTTTTAATTGAATGCTAGGATTTCACCCTTTATGTGATTTAAGGTACTTGTAATTGTTATTTTTCCTGATTTGGGCTAAGCCTGGCAACTTATGGAGTGAATTCTTGATTGTATGGGCAAGGTTGATGACTGGCACCTGCTTTTGCTATTAGTTAGTTTATGGCTGGAAGAACTCTTTTGAAGCTTGCTGCCTTATATGTGTCATGTAGGAGGGAACTTTAATATGAGTTACTGGCGTGCTATGCTAAATATGACATTTGGAGTTCTCTGGCTATTGCATTGTTTTCCTTTGAGGTAACTGATCTAAAGCTTCCTGATCAGGTCCTTGCATATAACATATAGGGGAGTCATATTCTCCATTTGGGTTTTATGTATGTTTCTCCATCTGTCCATCAGCGATTCCATGACTTCTGATTCAACATCATCAATCAATGTTATCTAGTTTGGCTCTTTCGGGATAAAATTCACTCTGAGTGCCAAATTTATGAAAGTTGAGCTTTTAAATTGACATATTTTGGAAGCTTAATATACTATGCAGGTTCTACGGGCATTCTGAGCAGCAATAGCCTTGTGACCATATGGAATGAGCGGAAGTGACACATAGTTTTAAATAGATATGTTTGTGAAATCATGTTAAAAGAGTGGGAAGAATTGCTTGTTCTTTGAATTTCTGGAAGAATTGCTTGCTTTATAAATTTATAGGCATATCTTCTTGTCCTTCTATCATTGCCTTGGTCATCATATTTTTTTAGAATAAATGGGTTTTCATTATTTCTTTATATTTTTTTCTCAGCACAAATCGTTTCCACTTTTTGAGACATAAATATGTTAAACAAATTGTACCATATAAAAATGATCTATTTCTAGAAAGTTAATTGTCATCAATGATTTGTATGCATTTCTTTAAGAAATAGAAAACACTGGTGCATGTGAAAGAGAAGATGAACTAGATTGAAGCCGTAGGTGTATAAAGAGTATTCTCACACATTTGCAACACAATATCCAAAGGTGTAAATTTATTCCTTAAATTGGAATCCATGAGAAATGCCTTTTTTAAAGCACATTTCATCAAAAGAGAAATGGCAGCTTTCATAAATATGCGAAAATGGTGTTCACTTTGATTTGGAGATGCAAAACTTTCTGGCATCTAAGGCAGCCTATAAAGGAAACACAGCATGACTTATCATCGTGAATGAAACAGTGTTCTATGGTGATGGCATGTTAAAACAACACCTTTTCACACTTAGGGGTAAACAACTTGCTTTCATACTAGATGACATTGGTGCAGGACAAGAAGAAAGCTTGTAGGTGTAAAATTTATTACTTGAAAGATGGAAAATTGTTGATAGAAGTATTCTTATAGCGATTATAATAATGACGAGTATGATCGATATAGCTTGTCATACAAGAGCATGCTTGCAGATAGAAATAATGGATAGAAGAGGGAAAAAAGAACATGAAACATCAGCCAATAAAAGAAGCTATAACATCTCAATGATTTAGCTCTATTTAAGTTGACAATGGAAGTTGTTTGTCAATACTATTGTATGCATTGCTCATACATCTTGTGGAAATAATTAAAGGTAGTGGTTGAATGAAATGAAATATCGTTGAATGAAATGAAATATTGTTGAATGGATTTGTATAGGAAGAGAGGATGTGTTTCTTGGAAGAATAGATGGCTATTTAGAAGAAGATAACAAGGAATATGAGAGATCACATGAAGGGATGGATGAAATTAGAATGGGATGGAGATTTGACTCCTGTTTATTGTAGTGTGTATGGCTTAATAATGAGAAATGCATATGTTTAATGAAATGTGAATTTCTAAGTTTTTCTAAGAGTAGTATGGATTCTTTACAAACTGACTACTTTCTTCTTTGTGGAATGGAACAGACAATACATATTGGATTTAAATTTACTCATTGCGTAAGTGATATAACCACCGACATAGATTATCCTCGGTAGACATGCATAAGAAAAGAGAGAGGAGTAAAAAAGCATAATATGGTGCATAGTTGTCAAGCCCCAGCAACTTGATAAAATAGACTAGCCTATCACTTAGATGGTTGCCTAGGTGCTTATGAGAAGGATAGGCAATTGACTTAGTCTGATTTACTTATTTATTCCATGATTTAATGTCTATGTTTGTGTAATCGAAGTTTTGTGTATCAATAACTTAACATTTTAAAGCAACTTAAACCATGCATGACAATTGTAACCAATTGGAAACACTTTTGAGATGTGTTTTAATTTGTTAAATTTATACTAAATTCATAAGTAAATATAATAGATGTAATAGTACATATCATTGTTGTCTTATTCACATGTAGTAGGGATTGCTAAGTTGGTTTATTCATTTTGTTGAAGGTTGAAGAATGTTGACGGCTTTAAATGAAACCTGTTATGGTTACTACTTTAACACTTAGTTTGAGTTATTTAATTTTTCAATATGATGTTTTCCTTAGGGTTCAGTTCGAAGTATCTAGTTCTCTTGTTAGCTTATCTATCATCTTTTTTTATGCTATATTACACATCTATACATATACATATATATAGTTACATGTTTACATATAATGCTTGTGAATATATGAGCATTTATGTGCGTTTGTATGTATTTATGTACAATGGTGCAGGTAGTCTATGCCTTGTATATTGCCTAGGTGCGCAAGGAACAACCACTAACAATAATGACATGCTGAAGTGTATTAACATTATTTCAAAGACGATACATCATGTGTGCACAATCAATGTTATTGGAGTACCTAAAGTTGTTTTTAATGATATATTGGATACTTGACACTTGGGACATTTAGTGACAACCCTTGAAATTCGTACCATAAAATTATAATGTCATGATCATTACAAGTCTACTTTTGGCTCTTCTATGTGATGTTATCAAGTTGATGTAATAATGGCTAATGTTTAACAGTAATTTCATAACAGAAATGCTCATTATCTATTACATACATGCTTCATTGCATTTGCATATGGAGGCAAGACCTAATCCCGTCCCCTTGTCTAATTTTAAAGGTTCCTGTGTCTAATTCACCCGTATAGGATGCTCGATATCTGTGTCATTTGTCCTAGAAAGATTGATTGTTACAAGATGAAAGTGGCATAGAAGAATCTACAAAGGTGTTGAAAGATGGTAGCACTAGAAAATGAAATGGTTTGAAATTTAAGTGATCACTATAAAAGTCATACATCTAAGGAATTGAAAAATGCACCTTTTAATGACAATAAGATGATTGAGATAGAAGGAAAGAATATGAAAATAGTGAGAAAGTTGCAACATTGATCTGGATCAAATATTTAATCCCAGAACTGACTGCTGTACCCGTCTGTCTTGGGTTGGCATGGTATCGAGATGCTATCATCTTGACTTTTGGGATGGTGAAGGGTCCTAGCATCATACGCTGGACACTCATTTTTTTTCATTTTTCTTGAACTTCTGCTGTCTTAAATGAATTTTTAAAGAATATTTAAATGTTTCAATGTTCTTCAATAGTGTTTTTTGAGTCAATGATGGGGTCTGTGCTGTAGGTACCGGTACAATAGCAATTACCAACAAATATAAGTGAAACATCACTTATCACTTGTCAATCATATTATGCATAATATTATGATGTGTTTGAGTGAAATAGTAATTTCTTGTCAAAATAATATAATTAATGAAAAGTTATATAACAAAAATATGGTATTGTAGGTTAATTTCGAACCTACAACATATCTGAATTTTATGCCAATTGGGAAAAATTTGAAATGATATTTCATATTTTTCTCACTTTTTGGTCAAATTAATGGCAGAAAAAAGGAGTGTCCAAGGTCTGCATATTAATTTTGGTCAAATTAAATTTGAAATGATATTCCATATTTTCTTAATTTTGGTCAAATTAATGGCAGAAAAAAGGTGTGAAGAATCTTATTGATTGTGCAAGGTCTCCAACATTGAAGAGACTAGATTTCAATAAGGTAAGATGTTTATGGGCCAAGCCTTTGCTCTTCACTCTGTGTGTGTGTGTGTGTGTGAGCCTAAGGCCCTTTCTGAATGAAGATGAGAAAGAGAGTAGCAGTGGGACATCTCTCTCTCTCTCTCAAAACTAAGGGACTTGGCTCTTACTGGCTGAACCAACCTTGGTACCAGCATGCCCAGTTGTTTGGGCTAAGTTGGTGGGACTTCTTGGTTTACACATGAATTGAAGTTCCACATCCATCCCGTATTCTGTTCTTTTAATGGAATGTTATGATGATGGCAAGATGGATCAGTAGTGGACTACATGAAAGGAATGAGACCGTTGTTATATAGAGAAGTTATTTTGAAAGTTCTTGATATCGACAATTCAAAGTACATAGAGGTGAACAAAGATCCATGAGGAGACCGGAACTATAGACAGGAAAAATAGATGGCTTTACCCAGAGTATATGTTATGTAAGGATTTAGGACTAGATGGCATCATGGAAGGTGCAAGTGCACAAGATGAGTGGGTAGGAGATGAAAAATATGCTATAGATGTCTATGACAAAACCAAGAAGGATATCAATAAATGTAAACTAAGAAATGGCTAAGAGTTGAGTTTGCTAAGAAGCTGAGTGGTAAAAACCCATTAAGGTGTTATTGGCACATGCAATGATAATTATGGAGGCTTTCCTAGCAGGAACCGAATTAGGTTAGAGGAGTGGGAAATAAGAGAGGATCTAAAGAACATGGATGGAGTTGGGAGGAATAACTAAAGAATTTGGGAAAGCTTGTGATGATAGCAAATTAGTTTTGATGGAAATGGTTGGTGAAGGACGTCTGAAGTGTACTGCCCTCAAATAGGGTAAGGCCTCTGAAGCATGGACACAAAAAATAGGATGTGATTTAACTAGGATATGATAATAGATATGATATTTACATATATGTAACACACTTAGAAAGCATAATAGGTTATCAAATAACATATGTCTCAATATAATAACATAAACACCATAAACTCTAACATCAACTCTCTAACTTGCATGTTAAAAGGTGAAGATTCACCAAATAAGGGTGGAAAAGAAGTCCTTTGCTCATTTCTGGAAGCAACTGGAAATTATTTCAGCATATTTGAGAAGTATTGAGAGTCCTTTTTCAAATTTTAGTTAATAGGATACTTATAATAAGTATTCAGTACTTCATCTTAGGTGCAGCCAACAGTTACTGGTATTTGCAGTTATCATATATGATTGTAACATGCTCTTTGCGTATCTGTTCATACTAGGATAAGGCTTGGTGATTGTGGTTACAAGCAATCATACCTTCTTGCCAAGTACTTGATCTTTAACTTGAATCACATTGGTGGGATACCATGTAAGGTGGGATTATATGCCACTAATAGAAAGCAAGATGGTGAGTTGAAATGTCAATTCAAAAGGTATACTAGTGGTGTTTGGTGTTGGTGGAACTAGGGCATCATGACGTCGAGAATTTGTTACTTTGGGACTAGTAAATTACATGATATATCATTAGCTCTGTTAAGAGCTAAGGCGTTCTTGACATAGCCAGTATATGCTTGGAATTCAGTCAGATGTGTCATGAAAATGACTATTGATAGGCCTCGTATGCCCCAATCAACATGTCAATTTCTAAAACTCATGTGGACGCTAGCAAGTGGCACGTGTGGGTTCTCATTAAAATTCCTCATGTAACGAGGCACATGATGATGATCAAGGTCCCTGATCAATCATTGATTTGGACCGGAAGTAATTTGCCTTATGTGAATACCCTCAATGTAGTGATTGTGGAAGAAGTAAAATGAATTGTTTCTAAAATGCAATGTATATTGATTTGATGAGATGATATAACAAAAAGCATTTTGGTGTCACATTGGGATCCAAGAATTATGTTGTGGACCACATGGTTAGTCATTTCTTACAAGCAATAAAATATTACAGAAGTTTGTAGGAGTGATCACAGCGAGGTTCACATTGAGAGTGGCTGGTATGTGTATGAGGGCATTAGTTGTAGAGGAGGGAGTTGCTTGAAAGCAAAGTAATATTTATCAAATACCAGCAGTGTCAAATAATTAGTTACTAATGATGAGGCCTAGGTAATAAATTGATTTTATAGGAGCGTGTTGGAGCACTTGATAGTTAGATATTTAGTTTCCTTGTTGCACTTGGTAATTGGTATCCAAAAAAAGGTGGCCCAATGCACAAGGCTCCCATTGTGGGTCCAGGGAGGTTCAGATGCACACAGCCTTATCCCTATATATGAAGAGGCTATTTCTGTCTGTCACACCGATAAACTCCAAGTCACAATGGTGCAACCGTACTGTTGCACCAAGGCTGGCCCTCTTGTGGTACTTGGTGTCCCAACCAGGTAAATCTTTTTTGGGACTCTAACAAGCTATCTAACATAATGTGATAGGGGGATGTAAGGATGTTATAGAGTCCATAGTACATGTCGATCTCAACAAGTAAAAGTTAACCAATTTATGAATAAGAGAATATAAAATTTTAAAGTCTATGATGATAATAATTTTGTGTTGGAGTTTGAAATGTTGGCCATATCTTATATTGCTTTAGTCCATAGTGCATCAATTGATCATCATATTTTCCTTATGATTCCCACAATATGAAACAAGAACCATCATGGAAGTGTGATTAATATGAAATGTTTTATCACTTGGAGAATTGAATTGGACATGTGTGCTTTAATTAAATTTTTATTTCACTTTAGAGATAGGCAGCTTTAGCTAGACCTCTGTATTTTTCTCATGGAAAGTAAGGAAAGTATGCCATTTGAGTGGAAACAGAAAATTTTAGAAGGACACTTGAATAAAGTAAGGCATTTAGAATTTTGATGGGGCAAGGCGAAAGCTTAAGAGGTTTAAAAATGTGAGCAGAATAATGTCAAAAGAAGCAAATGGTTGTTAGGTTTGGACTTTATGATGATATTTGGTATTGTCACACATTCCAAATGCCAAGTATGCACATACATCAGTGAGTGTACAACATCATGCTACAGAATTTGCTTTGCACGTTATGAAGAATATGGTAAGACATAATATTCATGGTTATGTTGCTGTGGAGTCAATTGAAACCCAACATGTATGCCTCCCATTTAATTCATGAATTAAAAGATTGCAATGTGCACTTCATGTAACCTCTTATCCTTTGTGCTATAAAGCCTCACTGTTAACATTAAAGCAATTTTTGGATAATCTCACCTCATATTCAAAAGTCCAGCATTTAGGAACAATACTGGTGGATTTAATGATCTGGAATTCGGGAAAAAATGCAAAGGGAAATTGTAGAAAGTTCAAATAATTTCAAGTAAATAAAATAACTAGAAGTAAAGAATGTAAAATTGTTGAAATTTTCGTTTATGTGTAAAGCAAGAATGGAGGGAGTAGAGGGGAAAAAGGGTAATAACATAATAGCACCATAAGCAACAATACAGGATTATTTTGGTTAAGCATATAGCATCATTATGAATTTGTAATTCACAAAGGACTACTAAACTAGTTATCTACAATTAGTGAATAAATAGTAAAAATTATGACATTTTAAATCATTATTAATTAATTTGTTTGTGGAGAGTTATTTGGTCAAGAAGAAAATCAGTATAATTGTGAATCTCTGAATAATTCGGATAATGTGTTTACTATATGGCCCTCAAGGACTGAGGTGGAGTGAGACTCATTGGCTATTTAAGCAATGGAAAGAATCATTAAACATCAAACACTCGCTATTTCAAAAACCTATCAGTGATATGCATAAATGCATAATCTACACATATTTCCGTACATGCATTTTTGTGTGGATGTGGGATTTATTTAGACATGTATTGAGATGTGTATGGTAGAATTTGGTTCTTGTGAATGCATTGGTTAGAAGGAAATATATACCTTGAGAAACAGCATAGACTATATATAAAAAAATGGAGTTTAGGATAATAACTTTCATATTTAAAAAGAAGAATATCGTCATGATTAATGTAATATGGTTGCATGCAAAAGTAGAAGTCATGGAAAACACGAACAACAACACTAGGAAGCAAAAAATCAAATTAAGAGCAAATATGGCAATATTTCATATAGTATTATTTGATGATTAATTGTAAGTGAGACACTGATTATTGAATTGCTTTTTGATGGTTTGACTATATGGAGATGATCTATCAGATAATATTGTTCAGCATAGAAAGTTTGTAATAGGCAAATCTTCTAATCTGACGGCAAGGTAATCTCTAATATCTTTTATGAAATGAACCTCTAACAACCAGCTCTTCATTTAAGGAAATGATGTTGTGAACTACCTTAGTTTTTAGGACCTGTCAACTCTTCATGAGATCTAAGCAAACTATTATGCAGTTCAAGCATAAAAGAGAATTGATTAGAAACATGAAAGGCATTAAATTGTCTCTAGGTTTACTGCTATGTCTTGTGAAGCAGGGAGATTGGCTGGAGTGAACAAGAAACAAGTAATTGATTTCGCAAAATTCCTAGTGGGTATGATAGAGATGCGATAGAAAATGCGCTTAGGAAGGGAACATTTTTGAAGTGAATAAGGAGCAACTACAGTAAGATTATGAAATCATCTCATTAATGGATGTGGAAATACATAACATAATAATGAGAGTTTGTGTACTACATTCTTGTAAAACTTTGAACATCAAATCACTCATGTGATTAGAGTCTTTAGCTCTTTGATAGTGCTTTCCTTTAAGCACTTTTCAAAAAAATTTTAAAAAAATCGTGATTCACACCTTGGATAGAGAGGATTGACTTCATTGTAACAGAACAAAAACCTATATCATGAGATCCTCCTATTCTATGGCAGGTGTCTCCATGCTTTTGAAACTGACCCGAACCGTTCGGTTTGGTAGTAACAAGCCGGATCAGTGGGGAACCAAGATGGTTCTGGCATGCGAAACGGTTCTCGGAGGGAGGGAGAAGAAAGAGAGGAAGAGAGAGAGAGGGGGAGAGAGGGAGAGGAAGAGAGAGCCTCCGACGGCGTCGGAGGGCATTTGACGTCTTGCGGAGGTCTGTACGTGCGGAGGGAGGGAAGGAGAGAGCAGGAGGTCCTTACCAGGCCTTCAGAGGCTGTCGGACACCTCCGAACGGACGACGCCTCCGCCGCGACATCTCCGACGGACGTCGAGCTACGTCGAGAGGCCTGAGGGTGGCCAAGCCAGAGGAAGGCCTCTGCCTCCTTCGTTTGCGAAATAGGAGTTCACCCTTGTTTCAGATTTTGTTTTTATTTTAACATGTGAAGTCGGCAACTTAGTTGCCGACTTCGCAAATTTTATTTTTATTTTAAGTTTAGTTGGAATCGGCAAACCATTTGCAGACTTCAATGATTTTTTTTAAAAATAAGGTGAAGTCGACAATTCATTTGCTGACTTTGCCCATTTAAAGCAAAAAAAACATGGAACAGAGGCAAACCCCTGTTCCGCATGGGAGGAGGGCAGAGGCTGTCTTTCGCTCGCCCGGCATCGGCCGCCCTCGACGCTCGCTCGCCGGCCGTTGGAGAAGTCGTGTTGGCGTCGGCGTCCATCTAGAGACCTCCAACGGCCTCCGATAACCCAATGAGTCTCCCCCTCTGTCTCCTTCCCTCCCTTCGCTCGTACGGTTGTCGGACGTCCTTTCCCCTCTTCCTTCCTTTTTCTCCCATCTCTTTTCCTCTCTTCTTTTCTCCCTCTGGGCCCTTCTCTGCCGTGTCGGTTTGCGCTAATTTGGACCGATATGGATCCGTACCGACTCGTACCATCAGCTGGTTGGCACGAGCTCTAGTACCAAATCTGCGAACCTTGGGCGTCTCGCTTACATGAGATTGTAGAAGACCTGGAATATGAATTTTTTTGCTTTGGTTTTTTCTTGAATGCTGCCCTATTCATATGCTTGGATCAAATGATCTAAAGCAGTAGTTTATTTGAGCTTTCGTTATCCGTTCTGAGATAGAGAATTCTGATTGCTTGAAGCATTATACAAGTTGTCGGAAGACCACTATCAGATGCTGAGAGATTTCCTTTTAAAAGATCCCTTGTCTTCCTTATCTTCTACTATTTATAAACAAACAGTTCACTTAGCCATAGAGTCATAGCTACTTTGCTGCTTTACTTGAGTGATACTCTTCTCTGCTTCCTTGAGAATATCCTGATTATTGAGGGATATGTTAAAACCTGGTAATCCTATGTGCCACCTTTAGTTCTTATTATTATTGGTTAATACCACAAAATCTGGCAGGACATAGCTTTTGAACTTGAGTAACCTTGCGAACTGCTTTGAATAAAATGCTACAATCTGTTTGGTGCCCATATTGTTGAGAGCACCTTGCAGTTTCTGAGGAGTATTCTAAAAGATATAGTGACTCGGGACTTCATCTCTTTTCTGAGCTTTTAAGTTTCTCCAACATATTTGAATAGCACATTTCTTTAGACCAAGGCTAGAGTTTAATCTTCAAAATTCCTTTGAATAGCTATGGTTTCATTGTTCATTGCAACTCTGACTGGCCATTTTTATATGATGAGAAAAAGGGAGGAATTTCTTAAGCTGTTATTTCAAAATTCTATCTGTTTTTGTTAGAATTTTTACTAAATAGCAATTTTTCATATAATCTTCACTTTGTCCCCCCTGCAATAGTTATTCTGCTCTATTTCCTCTAGCAGACAGGTCAAGGCAGCTTCTAGTGCGATCTTGATTGAAAACCAGACCACAAATCTGGATGTTGATTCCCTCAAAACTCAATTAAATTAGCTTTATCCAATTGTCTGTATATTATTTCTTTATTGCCAGTAAAATGGTGATTATTGTGTTTCTTTTGGCGTTGCAAACATGATAGTCCAACTTTTAGCACAGTATGTTTTCAGCTTTGTCAAAACCATCTGAATTGGGCCCATACGGTTTTGACTATTGAACTGAGGGTGCAGGCCCAAGTATCCATCATACCTGCAAAATAGTGGGGGTTTTATTCTATCTCACTATTTTATAAGAGATCTGGGTTCAAAATTGTAGTAACTTCTCTGACTAGATCAGGTCCAGGTTGATGTAACCTATTTGCTTCTTTAGTTCATCCTAGATACCCAAAGCCATTTACCTTACATATCTGAGTTCCACTTGAAGACCTCTGCAAAGTTGATACTTCTTGGGGCTTACTATTTTCTCTGGTTTTCAGATATATATTTATTAGGCCAGGCCTACAAAGACATCTGATGTCTGACCTTATATGCTTGTGTTTAGTTTCGAGCCAGTTCGATCTTGGTTGTTAACCATCTCATATTATTGGAAATACATCTATCAAAGGATAAGTTTCAAAACAGAAAAAAGTGAGCTTAGAAAATTTCAGATGCTTGCTTACTCTACTTCCCAGTGCTTGTATTTTAGCTAATGTTCTTCAGTGTTATTAATAATATGGTTTTTTCAGTATACTCTGCCGTAATTGCATTTTGATGTGGGGATATACTTTTCTTTCTCTTTTTCCCTTTTTCTGAATTGCAGTTTTGAGAAGTCTCCTAGACATGATTCTTATGTCCCCAAGTTTGAAGCAGAGCTTGCACAGTTTTGTGAGAAACTGGTGAGCCTATCACAGCTATTCATTCATATTTACTTGTGCTGGTTCATTTGGTCTTGGGTAAGGTCTTGTATGGTATTACATGTTTACATTGCAGGTGATGGACTTGGACAGAAAAGTCAAGCGTGGTCGAGAACGGCTAGCGCAGGAGGTGGAAGTACCACCTCCTACTCCAATCCCAGCTGAGAAATCTGAGCAGCTCGCCGTGCTAGAAGAGAAATAAAAAACTATTAGAGCAAGTCGAGACTTTGGGTGAATCTGGCAAGGTTGATGAAGCTGAGGCACTCATGAGAAAGGTGCATTGCAAGGATTCCTGCCTTATATTAATTACAATTAACTACACAATTCACAGCGAAAATCATAGATCTCTTTTACAGGTAGATATGCTGAATAATGAGAAGACAGCCTTGACCCAATCGTCAAATGACAAAGTCATGATGCTTCCACAAGAGAAGAAGATGGCACTTTGTGAGATTTGTGGCTCGTTTCTGGTAGCAAATGATGCTGCTGAGAGGACCCAGTCTCATGTAACTGGGAAGCAGCATGTTGGCTATGGGTTGGTGAGAGATTTTCTCAATGAGTTCAAGGTAAAGCATTTGACAGTGTGGCCTCTAGATCAAAATTTAATCATCTTGTTTGAGTGGACTGAATGGTTCTGGGCATGTTGTGATCTGCAGGTTGCGAAGGAAGAGGCAAGAGAAGCAGAGAGACTGGCAAGGGAGAAGGAAGCAGAAGAACGGAGAAAACAGAGGGAGGAGTATGAGAAAAGGGCTAGAGGGAATGATAGAGAGAGGTATGCAGAGCGGGATCGAGACCGTGATCGCTATCGAGAACAGAGCACTGAAAGAGAAAGGTCTCATGAGCGGAGTGGAAGAGGGAGCAGAGATGGTGGGAGAGGATCAGATTGGAGGCATGACCGTTACAGAAGTGGGAGGGAGTGGGAAAGGGAGAGGTATCGGGATAGAAATGGGGTTACGCCACGAGATAGGACTCATGGAAGGAGCAGATCCCGTTCTCCTGTCAGGCATGGGTATAGGAGGTCATCGAGAAGCCCAGTTCGGCCATATTAACTAGTAGTTTGGATAATTTATTTCGAGTTCTGAGACTGAAGAGGTAGACTATTTTGTCTCTTTCTTAGATGCACTTCATGTGCTTACATTAAATACCATCATTGTTAAGACTTAAGACTCTGCTGATATTTTAACAGCTCTGTTGAAATCATACCATCTTTCTATTAAAGCGAAACATTTGAGGTAGGTATAATCGTCCTTCCAGCCTTTTCTTGCAAACTAATGTTCTGAGTCGAGCTGTGCTGCTATGGTTCTTCTTTGTAGATATGTTTGTACTCGAGCATCATATTTTGGGTGTCAGCATTTTCTTGTCTTTACTAAGATGACAGATCCAAATCCAAATCGTAACATGAATGATGGGGCTTCCATTGAAGGTGATGATTGTTAATCCACATGTTAGAAGGTAATACATGATCTCTGTTTTTTTTGTTTTTTCAAAAAAGAAATGATTTACCGCAATGGCTTTGATTACTTTTATTGATATTTGCGTATGCATCTTTACTTTTTTTGTTTCTAGCTAGGATATTATCATATCATCCTTATCCACAATAGCCATGCCCTCGGAAATGGATATTGCAGTTATTCATGAAAATCAATATAGGTTGCCTGGTTAATTATTGTTAATTTTCTTGAAAAGAATTTTTATCACCTTTGTCATCTATTTGCCATCTTTATTAACATATCTTAATCTGCTCACAACTATGAAATTTTCAAATTTTAAGATAAATGCACGAAATTCACGGTCAGCTCCGCAAGCATTAACTGTTTCACCCGGGTGGCAATATTTCTACCTAGCTTTCCCCTCTGTTTCCCGTAGTCACTTGAACAGGGTTTGGCTCCTGGCTGTTAGCATGCCAGCAAAATCATTGTCAGGATGATGATGGGCTCTGACACCAGAAGGTCTGGATTTATTACCATAGCCCGTACTTATGAACAGGGAACCTGCACCAAGATACGGATTCACGTATGGGATAGGCACATTTTTTGTTTTGAAAAGGAGCGCCCAAGGTATTCATCCAAAAATGCTAAAAGATGGGAGCACTATGACATCATCGAAGTTCCCAAATAGTGCAGTTTCTGTTTCTCTGTAGTAAATGCGAAAGAAGGATTGGTTGTTGATATTTTATTGTCAACCTTGATGGTGAAAAGGATTCGTATGGTGAAATCAGGCCGTGGATTCGTATGGTGAAATCGGCCCGTGGCGCACAGACATGCCTCCGCCAGCATAGCTATTGCATGTGCGAGCAGTTTGTTGATTAACGAATAATTGCTCCTTCAGTCTCAGTTGCTGCTTAACTGTAATCGTTAATAATTGTCTAAAGATTGATCATCACTTGATTATACAATTGTCTTTGTGATGTGTTCTATTTCCCCTTTCTTTCTTTGTTTTTGTACTGGTTGTATGTTTCAGGTGCTGTTTTTCAGGCCACCGCTAGGTTGGACTGTACTGGGCAAATAGAAAATCTGAGAAAGGTTTTGGAAATATAACTCGGTTGCCGCACAAAAAAAAAGGTCTGATGCAGGATGTTGGAGGAATTAGGATTATAAGATGACCCTTTTTAGGAGCAAATTGAGAAAGGCTTGCCAGGCGTTCTGGGCTTAACGTAAATTGATGAGCTTTTTTATCTGGTAAATGATGTTTTTCGTCTTTTTAATGCCCAAAAAGACTTGACGGGGAAAAGTTTTGAGAAGTTCTAGGTTGTAGAAAATGTGACCTCTAGTTTGTAGAGGTCCTGCAGGTCTGGCCATCGCTACCAAATTAACCTATCTTTAAATATTATTCAACTTCCCGAAGTTAAAGTTGCGATACTATGGCCTCGGATTTTGAAACATTTATTGTGACAGATTAGCGTTGTTGGTGCTCCAGCCGCAGCTCAATCCTAGTACAGAATGCGAGGAGTCTAAGCAGTAGGCTCTTAGGTTATAGACACTGAACCAATAGGAACCTGTCCTGTGAATTCTCTTCCCAAGCACTGCAGTTGCAGTAATTTGAAAATTCTGAAGCTCCATGACTTTAACATACAATCAAACCCGTAACCTCCACCGTAAGGAGGTAATGTGCTTAGAAGAGTTTCCAAGGGAAAGGGTGCTGAGATAATCAGGAAAGACATGAAGGCGAAAATCATGTAACCATAGCCAACATCAAACTGCGGTTTCCATCAGCAGCCTTCAAACAATTCGTAGTGTTGACCTTAGAAGTCATCCCATTAAACTATGCTAAATAACATGATGCTGATTCCAATGTACGCTATATCAAAAAAACACTCTGAATACTTTTGGCCCATGTAGTGTTACTATGTAAATGCAAAATCTGATGCAAAGGAGACGCTACGATTCGTTACTCCGTTGAGTACTACTAATGTAAATGTGGAAGAACATTAGCATTGCTTTTATCTGTTTTAGTTGATAATGTAGCAGAGCTTAAACCTAATAGCCCATCGGGATTTTTACCAAAAAAAAAACGTCCTGCAGAACTTAGACATGATAGCGAAAAGAAGGAGACCTAACAGGTTCATGGTGAAGAAAGGGGAAAAACTGAAAACGAAGTAGAAGCCAGAAATGCTGAAAAGTGGAGATGCGGGGTATCGATCCCCGTACCTCTCGCATGCTAAGCGAGCGCTCTACCATCTGAGCTACATCCCCAACATAATTTTGTCTTGAAATAACAATAGCAGAGGTTAAAACCTTTAATGAAGATGATCCAGTGGACCACAAGGCAAGGCAACCTCCTCTCCATGTCTATTATATTCTCTCTCTTTTTTTTTTTAAAGCATAGCTGCTATATTGTGGCATTTTACATTATCTACAATTCATTTGTTCTTTTGTAAGTTGATATGGAAAGTCAAAGTATCCAGGTAAATTAAATGATGTTGCGATTTCAACAAGTGTAAAGTTATCTCACATCAAGCTAATCCTATGAAAATAAGCATTGGATGAAACTCTATGGTAGAATATTTTCGACAAAGTGGGACCAACTAAGTGGATTGCCATGATCTTCCAAAGCCATCTCTTATTGCTTCATCTTTCTTATTCTACTCATTATAAACAACTAATCCAATTAGAAAGAATGAAGAAATTCCTTCTATTCTTTTAATTTAATCTCTTAGAAGAATATTAGAAAATAAGAATATTGATGAAAATAGGGTGTAGATTCATTTTTTCTTTCATTAACAATGAATGGATTAAGTAACAAGATCTCTATTTGTACTAGTGAAGTCCATCTTACATAATTTAAGTTGAATTCTTCTTTTAGTTAGAAAAATTTATAACCTTTTCAAAATAGACATGCCTATCAAAATAATTATAAAAAAATTGAAATCTTAAATGAGATACATCTTGATGTTTACATCAACTTTATTCTTAATCATTTTATCTACTTTTTGCAAATTAAGCAATATGCTCAATCAAAGTCTTCTTTAAAAAAAAAAATTACTTTGATCCAGCTATTTTAAGATTCAAGAGATAGAGTTAGGCCCTAAAGTTCAGTTGCATTGAAACTTTAAGAGTTGGTATTAAGTCATAGAGCTTGAAAAAAAATATCTGATTTCCAAAGAAAGTACTTTAATTGGGCATCACATAAGTAAGTCATACCTCTGAAAGTTTGGGATGCCATTTGACTTTTGGATGTAATGGAACTTGCTCCTAGATTCTATACAAATATAGTAGCCAAAATAGTCTACATTTAATCCGATCATCGTTCTATATCAGTAATATCTAGTTATTAACTAAAGAACTCAACAATCATTCATTAAATTAAAATTTTGCAGCTTCTTTTATACGCTACCAAACAGCCATGTGTAATTCATATTAAAGGGAAAGGAGAAGAGAAAGTGATATGATTCAATCTAAAAAGAAAAGTGGTATAATTCAATGTATTCAGAAGTCTGGCTAGTAAATTCGATTGATATGGAAATTGAATTGGAGAAAAAATTGAAGTTTGATCTTTTCATGGAAAGAATTTTTTTTTTTCCTTACTAAAATAAGATGGGAGTTGGAGAGGGGCGACCCAGCGTATCTACCTCCTCTGGGCGTGATCTTAGGGCCCAACCCCAGGATGTATGATGGTTGATGTGTGAGCGAGAAAGTTAGTGGAATAATTAATATATGTGAAATTGGACCATAGTCCAATTTGATTGGCATATGTGATGGTTGATGTGTGAGTGAGAAAGTTAGTGAAATAATTAATATATTCTTTAAGATAAGTAAGAAGGACATTCTTGATATAAAAAGTTATATACAAAATCAAGAAATAATTATTACTGATCACGAAACTCTTATTATATACATATGCATACAGACATACATGCACATGTGTATATATTTCAATTTCTTTCGTAGGTGAATCCTATCGATCCAGATACAAAGATAATGCACTTGATGAGTCAGAAGAATCATGCAACCAATATGGCGGATCAAATTGGCCATACAGCAACCATGCAACTTGCTAAATTTATATTTTTATCCACTGCTATTAAATCCTTCTTCTTAGTCCACATGTTGAGTCCTCTCAACCACATTCTTGCCCGACATCATTAGTGCTACGCCATCTAATGTTTGCACCCATACGAATTTCACATGCACGGTCTGTGGATCTTAGCTTAAACCTAATTGATTTGTTGTTCTTGCCATTTACCAAACACATAAAAACTTGAAACATAACTTTTGATTAAGAAATTGATTAGATGCAAAAGGAAGGGCAGAAATTGAAGATAAGCATCTTTAGATCGTCGAGAATGAACTATGAAGGATGAAACAAAGTAAAGATTAGATTAGCAAATCTATCTTACTAAACTATTTCCAAATGTAAATGTTTATTATTATTATTATTTTTGATACAAATAGATGATCACACCAATCTGATACGAGAGCAGTCCAAAAAATCAAGATACACAAAATTCTACAGTACCAGCGAACAATCATCTTCTGTCTTTACAGTCAATCATCGGAGTGCTCAGCAAAAAAAATCATCATCTAATTTGCTACAGTATTACCTCTCGATAGATATGTTGGACTTGCACTGCAGCAGATTAGTGAAGAGAGGTCCAGATATTCCGAATAAGCGAATGAACCTCAAGCTGTCTGGCATTTTTCTGAATCTAAAAAATAATGATGGTAGAATTAGATATTTATCAAACCTTTAATAATTTGAAATTATGATTATTTTTTAAATAAAACTTATCATCACATGCATTGCACATGCGCAACAATCCACGTGCGCAAAAATTGGACCCTAATGAATTTATTGTCAAATGTTGTACTCTCTTAGAATAGCCTAGAAACTCTCATATTAGGAATTTTGCTGAAACCGAAAGCCATCTGATGCAAACAATTATATGTACTTTAGATGCAAAGCAACTCCATTGGTAGCAACTCACATCAGCGAGACTTTGCAGCACACAATGGACCACAA
>KE504831.1:425090-435524 GCA_000441515.1 Elaeis oleifera
TGTGTCTTGATACGCAGAAATTCCACTCTCACACGTATCAGCCGTTGGATCACCTCTCGTTATTAGATAAGACAATAAATCAAGATTAAAGCTATAATAGAAGGTTAATAATGGTAGTTAGGAGTGGACATCGACCCTGTCTTCCACCACCCGCTGCTTTTCTGCGACATTTTCTCTGCCGATTTCATGTCAAATCCTTTTTTCTTTTTTTTCCTCGAATTCTTCCGTCATGGAGAAGGGCGTTAAGAAAAGAAAATTTCAAAAGAAAGGAAATAAAGGAAGCCTTCATTAATTTTTCCACGTTCCCCATCTTCTCTCTTTCTCTCTCTCTACCGGAAAACCACTTCTTGGCCGAAGGGAAGCGGAGTTCCGCACTTCCCCTTCTTGTCGCCCTTTCTTTCCTTGGTTTCCATTCTATTCGTCGTCTTCGCCGCCGGGATACGAGAAATCGTATTCGAGATGAGTTCCAAGGAGCTGCTTGGGATCGAGCCCCTCGAGCTCAAATTCCCTTGTAAGTTGAGTTCCTCTTTACGTCTTTGGAAAATTTTCCCCCAGTTTATACGTGATCTGTGTTAGTTTTGGGGTTCTGGCTGCTCCCTAATCCCTTTTCTTTTTTTTTTTTATTCTTTATTCTTTTTTCTTTTTTTACGTGGTTGTTTAAATTCGAGAAGTCGAACTAAGAAGCAGATCTCGTGCTCTCTTCAGCTATTTAACAAGACTGATGAGTATGTTGCGTTTAAGGTAATCGATTATGATGCCTTTTTTCTTTTCTTCCATTAGATTCTTTGCCAAACCCTAGAAAGTCGGAGGGAAAATGATTTTTTTTTTCGATCAAATCACGTTATAAATTTGGAATCTTTGAGCTTGGAATCGTTAATTTCTGCTGCAGGTCAAGACGACGAGCCCAAAAAGTACTGTGTCAGGCCTAACTCTGGGATCGTGCTGCCCCGATCCACATGTGATGTCATCGGTAGTTTTGCCCAAATTTTCGTTTGTGGTGAATATTTTCGCTTATTTTCTCAAATTGCTAAAGAGCTTATAATTTGCTTTAGTTACAATGCAAGCACAGCGGGATGCTCCGCCCGACATGCAATGCAAGGACAAATTTCTTGTTCAGAGTGTCATTGTAAACCAGGGTGTAACTGCAAGGGATGTTACCCCAGAAATGGTACTTATGCACACTGCCTTGTCGAAAATATTTAGACTTGAGTTTGGTATTTTGGTCCCCTTTAGGGATTGATTTATTGAATTGGATTTTGTTTAGTTTGCAAAAGAGTCAGGTAATGTGGTGGATGAGGTGAAGCTCAAAGTTGTCTATGTTTCGCCACCTCAACCACCATCGCCTGTTCCCGAGGAATCTGAGGAGGGCTCGTCGCCTAGACCATCTTTATCAGACAACAGGAGTTTAAATGCTGCGGAATTAATTGCTGTGAGTTTTTGAATTTTTAGTTTACAGGTAGATTTTGTTTGACCTGTTGTTGTGAAGATGGGGTATTCATTACCTCGCTATGTTTTGGTTAACAGGCAACGAGAGCGTATGCTGAACCGCAAGAAAATCATCTGAGGTAAGTCCTTTCAATTAGTATGCGTCTCAAGCAAGGAATATCTGGTGGCTTTCTGATATTGGTTATGGTTTTTAGAACGTGCAAATCTTAGGGGTAAACAAGGGCCTTCTTTGATATGATAATTGGAATTTTAATGTATGTCCATTATCACATCTGTTTGATCTTTCCATATTTTTGGCTTCATGTCTGCTGAATCTCTTAAAATTTATTAGTGTGTTCAAAATTTACAATTCTTTCACCCAATATGATTGTAACGCACATATTCTGGAGCTAGATTAGTTTGAGGATATATACAAAAAGGCATCTAAATTTGATGCATGATTGTATACATTCATGGATTTTACCTTCTTTTTAACTTGAGTGCTACTCTTGTTTATCCTACTCCACTTTAGCAATATGATTTTCCAGAAGCAAAAAAATGACACCAAAACTAGATGTCACTTATCCAGCACAATTTCTCTGTCAATACTTGTCAATTTTGTACATCTAGTCTATGGACCAATATGAGTCCACAATCTTGTTCTATGCTGCAATTCCAGTATTTACTGGATAGGTACAAACTCAACCAGATTTTTGGATGTGTGGGTGTTTCTTTCGTTCTTCTATTTTGGACTTTGGTTTCTTTGGGGGGTGTGGGGGATCTTTTTATTTTCAGTCCACTAAAGGCAAACCATTTTGGCCAAAATGGATCAGTTCAGCCATGTGGGTCCAAACTGACTCCTTATTTTGGGTTCTGAGGAGAACTCTGTGACCCATAATATTCTTGAGCCATTGCCTTGGCTTTATGAGCGAACAAAGCTCCAGAAAACTGTCATCCTCAAAAAGGTACTATTTCTAGCTTTCCATGACAACCACAAGGTGGTTTCCATGGCAGTCATTCCCCATGGTGGGTTAGAGTGATTGGTCCAGAAATCTTGTTGCAGCCAGTTTCTGTCATGAGCTTAGGAAAGGTCTTGAGAAGACCATCCTATGCAATCAAAGATTAATGCATACGTTTGAATGGCTCTCCTGCACCGAAGGAACAGATGATTTGCTTCCTCCGGATGGAAGTAGCAAACCAGACATTTGGGATTGGAAGTTAAATGTAGTTAATTAAGCCAAATATTGTAGGAAGCCTTCCCATGCCAACATCCAAGTGAAATTCTTTCTCAAGGTGTCACTTTTAGTTTCCATTGGAACATTCCAACCTTGCCATTCCTCTCCAGTCTGTTGCCTGAGTGTTGAGAGATGTCAGCATATTGCTTTACTCAGTTTGTGGCCTGCTGTGGAACCCACCCAGCTCCATTGATCCTACCCATCTATCAACAACAGAGAGAAATTTGTGCAATTGCTTCTGTTATTTCCATACCAAAATATTCGTGTGGTTAAGGTGTAAACTAAGAGCTATCGCCTACATACCTAGGTTTGTCGTTATGAAGTATTCAACTGTATAGGAGTATCAAAAATCCAAGGTTTATCACAAGTGCCTGTGTTCACACCACTACCTTCAGGCGATTTGATCGAAAAATATCAAAAAATATAAGAGAAAAGAATAAGAAAACTATAAGTTCCACATATGTTTGGTTTATCGAGAATTTTACATATGAGATGGTAATTATATGTTATTCAAGATTTGGAAAATTCATTGCCAAGAATGCTCTTATCAACTGGCAAATGATAAACCTCACCTTCAAGAAGCTTTTTGTTGTTACAAAGAAAAGGATCTGTTTGGAATCATCAAGAACATGGGAGGACTTAGGATTTTCAAAAATATTATCAATAGAAAGTTCACCTTTTTAGATGTATGAGACATTTTTTGCCTAATTTTGAAGACATTTTAAGGAATAGATGACAGTTTGTAGAGTAGATTGAGCTTTCTAAGATAGATTCGCAAGATCTGTGCTTGGATTTGCAAAAATGACTCAAATTTTGTAACAAATATGATGAAAATTTCTATTCTTGCTTTTGAACTACATTATTCATGTAGGTACTTGATATTACTTATTGATAGTAATAATCATATTAATTTATATCAGTATGCAGAATTATGTTTGCATTTTGTACATTTTAACGACACGCACGCACGCATATATATATATATACACACATATATATATATATACATACATACATACATACATATATATATATGTATATCTAATCATGTGTATTTTGATTTTTTATTGAACAGCTTATTTTTTGACTTTGAATTGATGTCTAATGCGATTTAACATCCAAATTGTTTTTTTAGTATACTTGTATTTTTAACATTTTTAGTCTGAAACATCAAAACCATGAGGACAATAATCCAAAAACAAAATACTTAAAAATTCTGCATTAATATGTTTTCTTGGCTTGCTTTTTTGTCCAATTTATTTTCTTTTTTTTTTTTTGACTGAAAACTTGAAGTTTAGACTGGAAATGCTGAAACTGAATTTTGAACCCTGACTGGGAGTTTACAAACTGATTTTATATGTATAGTTTTATGCAAGGTTTGAAGCACTGCAGTATGGAAGTGCACCAATCATGTACTAGCATGGTGCCTACTGAAGTATGCCCCATATTTACTCATAGTTTGCTGTTATGGGTGGGTATGGCATACAATATGTGCTATGATACAATCAATTTTTAAATCTTGGTTTATGTACATCCACCATATTCTCATGCATTATATGATATTATGGGAAATGTACGGATTATTGCTCACTAACAGCATTTTCATTGCATTTTGCCAATTAAACACTTATTGTGCATAGAATTAGGATGTAATTTATAGCATTCAATAATTAAAATACACCATGGGAGACATCTCCTCTTCATTAACCATGCCTTGCTTGGAGATGGTACCATCATACATGTTTGTTGTTGATTATAGCAATTCCCAGTTCCCTTTGTGATCATATATTCAAACTATATGTTGGAATCTTAGACTTTAGACTCTCAAATGTTTGTGGCAATTTTATACTGTGCTGAAAAGGCAATTGTCAATAGGTAAGTATCATGTAACAGCTACATGCTTGATCTACTAAGTGAATGACCTGTGACCAATCCCCGAAGTGTCTTATGATAATTAGGGAGAAGTGGTGTTTCTTACGTATAATTCAAGGAATTATTTCATCAGCCTTTTAAGGTTTCAAATGTCTTACAGTCTGCTGCTGTTAGTCAGTCGAAGAGTGTCAGTTAATTGTACAGCAGTGGAATTAGGAGAGGATGCTTGTGGACATCAGATAGCATAAGATCTGGATCTGTTACTTATTGCCCATACTTTTTTACACAGTGATGCTGCAAGCAGATAAAATTTCTTCTCAAAATTGTTCATGTGGTAGACACCATTTTAGTTGTGTTCTGAAGAATCAGGTAAGCCCAGTTTAAAAATAAATGAAGATAGAAGTGCTGGTAAGGTTGTGGATTACCTGCTTCAAGCTGTTGTGTTATGCAAATTAAGGACCAGTAATTGGACGCATTTAGCGCCAACATTGCTCAGCACCACCGAGTAATGTTCTTTCACTAGCCTGGTAATACATTTAACAAATTTTACTTTGATAAACATAATAAGGAAATCACAGCGTTACATGGATGCAGAGGGCAAAGATGGAATGATGTTCTGCACATATCTAGATTTATCGCAATGATAGTGGCACTTATGAGGAGAGTAGCAGACATGGTAATGTGCAATGCAGCCCCTATACTATATATGTTGGAGAAAGAAAATGTGGCCAACTTGTTGCCATCCACCATTCATTTCAACTCTTTAAGAACCCTATTAGCAGAATGGGATGGCAAAATGTCAGACAAAATTTAATAGAATTAAAAAAAAAATTCATCTGATTTAGGGTTTGTTGGACTGAAACATTTATGATCTCTTAACCACCTATTTTCAATCTGTAGTATGATATATAATTCATTAAGACGTTAGCACTGTCTTTAATGTTTACTATGCTTTTATGATTAGTAATTAGAGCATGGTCTCTATTCTTGTTGGTTTGTGCGTAACTGTCCTGAACCTTAAATGCACTTGCAATATAATAACTTGATGCTGGAGTTGTTTGCTAGACCACTTGTTCTTATCTTCTCAATTTTTCTTAGTGTTGTAGTCCCATGGTTTAAATGATCATTTTTTCCAGACGACTGCTTTAATTTCGAGGTTGACTGAGGAGAAGAATTCTGCTATTCAACAGAACAGTAAGCTTAGACATGAAGTGGTGAGTATTGGGTGATAAATCACGTTATAAGATCTTTCTCTATGCTTTTAATGATCATGTCAACCTATAATTAAAATTTCCAAACGAATTATGCAGCTCAAGCTTGGTCAAAGAGAAGTTCGAATCAAGCTCAGTCCAAGCTAAAGAAACCGAGCTTTAAACAGCAAAACAGACTCGAAATTAATTCAAGCTAAGCTAAAAATCAAGGGATAAATGCTTGTATATTTTTAAAAAAAATCTTTAAATCATATAATTGTTGATTCAGGCTTGAACCAAACTCAAAACCTAGCTGGAAATCTATCTTGAATCCAGCTTTTAATTCAAGCTTGAACCGAGCTCGATTCAGGCTCAAATTTATAAGATTATCAAGCTGATTAATTAGACTTGTGTTCGGCCCGGTTTAAATTGAGCTCAAAATAATGGTAAAACAAATCAAGCATGATCTCCAGTTGATGGATTTCAAACCAAACTTGATCGAACTGAAGCTTGATCAAGTTTGGCTTGTTTACACCCTTACCTATAATACAAGGCATAAATTATGGATTGGAAAATACTAAAGATGTTGGTCTTTGAATTCTTGATTTATCTTAATCAGTCTTACATAAGTAAGATTTTAGTTGTTTAATTTGATATCACCCTTATTCTTTCCTAAGTGATTTCTCCTTTACAACGATGACTCCATGTTCTACAAGTTTTATTTAATTCCTTGATTTAGTATGCCTGATGTTGTTATTTGAATGTTCATTGCCTTTGGTTTCGACCTTCATGGTTTCTCACATCCCTAAAATCCTTGCCATGACAAGAACCATGTCCAAGACTGTCATGGTGGACATCAGGTTCATCAAAGCTATTTTGGTGAATGGTGTGCATGCTGGAAAGGGAACTAGAAACAACCATGTGGTAAAGAATTTTCTGTTCACTTGATTTGACCACTATGCAGGCAAGATTCATCTTGAGAAGAAAAGATATGGTAATGTATATGTATATGCATATGTATATACACACACAGAGACAAGAAGTCATTGTTCTATTGTTGAGATTTTTGTGTGGTGGAGGAAAGAAGGGTTTTTTAGTAGAGAATTGGGGAAAATTGATGAAGCACAGGGTGGATGGTAATCTTAATACAGGTAGAAGATAGCAACCTATAGAGTACGAACTCCAATTTTGCTATTGAGAAGAGGAGAAAGGGCAAAGCACCTTAATGATTCGAAAAGTCTTAGCTACTTGTCTCTGTCACTCTATGGTTTTAAATCTGTAGCCTTCAGGGTTCGGGCAATATATTCTGGTTGTGAAGTTATTTATATGACTTAGAATTTCTGACCTTTTGTTAGTTTTGTACCATCTCCTTTGGATGCATGACACAATACCGCACTACATCCTTAGCACTTTGGGTAAGGATTGCCTTGCTTATATTGGACCAAATGATTGATGTTTCACCTAGAAAATGGTGTATCTTTTAAAAATGATTAAAATTCAAGAGTCGGTATTCAACTCTCGATTGTTCAAATGCTAAATAAAATTGACCTAGAGTTCATGGACACCTCTGATGAAGTTTCAACTATTTATTCTTTTTATCTACATTATGGAACAAGCCTCCATGACATAAAGTAATATTGACTAATCAATTTGATACATAAGTAAACAGATTTATATGCTTTATCTCTGTTTATCCTACAAAAAAGTTTCTTCATGTCGACATTTTGCAAACTTGTATGTGTGGAGCACTTCACAAGATCTGAGTCATCTGACACTTTAACACTGATATTGTTATTCACTACATTCTAAGACATCTGTTTAGTTTCATCTTGGTGCAGCACTTCCGCATAGGTATGAACTCTTGCAATTCAGAAGCTACATTAGGTTTCCCATATTCTTAGCTAGCTAAAAAATGATTTTAACTGATGTACAATAGCATAAGTGAATTTCCAAATATCATTTCAATTTTTTTTGTTATTAAAAAAAAGTGTTGTTTGACATTTACTTCAAATGGCTTAAGTCTTAATTGGACTACAATACTAAATTAGCATTTCCATGAAACGAAGTGGAAGGATTTTGTTAGATCAGCAGAAACTTTGTAAACAATAGTAGTGTGCTGTCTTAGGCGTAAAGAAAACTACTAGGAGCAGGCAAGCATGAAATATATAATGTTGTGGCAGATCTGAATCTAGGGGAAGCAAGAAGGTTGATGTTTGTATTCAATCAAAAAGTAATAAAGAAAGGAAGAATGGCAACATAATCTGGGTTAAGGGTTCTGGGTGCTGGAATGGTCTACTGGGTCGGAACATAAGAATCAAAAACATATGGGGAGCTTCTCTTGTTGCAAAAACTATGCAGCATAGGATGCCTGCTTACCTTTGTCATTTGCGCCATACACATCCCAAGTTTGAGAACGTGCAATAGATACGTAATGAATCACAAAAGAAAGCATAGAATAAGGTGGCCAAGACATCTGACTAACAAAAAGAGATGTCTCCAATGATGATGGAGTTTGAACAGGCACCTTCATGTTTAAAACAGTTCATCTCCTAGTTTGAAATCTTATGGTCCCGCTAATTGGATAGTGTCTGTCCTTCTGCAGGAACTTATGAGGCAGGAAATCAGCAAGCAGGGTGGTGGCTTCTCATTCATGTTTGTGATGATCATTGCCTTGCTGGGAATTCTTCTAGGCTATCTTGTGAAGACATGACTGTCTAAATTGCAGGCCTTGTTGGTCATTTCCAACAGAATTGAACAACATTTGGCAACTTGTTTGTTAGTTGAGTTAGCTGTTTGTGGAATTCAGGGCATGCTCACATAAGGTTGTTTGGTTTCATAGTTGTGTAGCAGCATCTTAGTTTGTGTAACGTCTGCATTTGTCAATTAGCCTGCATTTGTCAATTAGCCATTCCAATAAATTTGATCTATTTAATACTTGATTTATGATGAGGGTAGAGAAAGGCTTAATGGACATTCGTGCTTTTATCTTAATGCCAACGGTCTTTTAATCTTTGATGACAGCAAGAGAGGAGAATTAATCTCGTGTGTCCACAACTGATTGACCCAGCCCAATGTGTTGTAAGAAAATAGACGAGCAAGTCTTCTATCCAATTAAATTCATGGCTCTATAAACAGGCAGGGTCAGTGAAATGGTACACCTATCAGCTTTAGAATTGTGGATTGAAGATGACTTCTGACAAGCCTAATCTCTTATACCATGCAAACTGCACCCAATCGAGTAGGGCCGTATGGGTCTCACTAGGAGAACAGTATGAAAACCATGGAACAATGAAAAGAATTATTCACATTGGATATATTTAGTACATCAAAAATAATCTGGCTTGCTGGAAATAAAAGTCTCTTAAGACTAATTGATGATATTGTAAATGAGGGCTAGCTCTGTTCTTGTAAAATTCCTTTTGATACTATTTAAAATGGCCGTTATACTTGCTTGAAGACTATAATCATCATCCAACAAATAAAACTTTCCAAATCTGTAAATGATATATATAGCATGTCAATTTGCCTTGAATAACAAGGTCTGAATCTTAATCCACCCTGTAGCGTCTGGTGCAACAAGTTCATCGATTAAATGGCTTCTCAGCCAAACTTACAATCTAAATAAGAACACAACCTCCTAGCCTCACGACTTTCCTGCAGAACTCTTGGATAATTGCAGAATGATCACAGTTTCTTCCTTAAAATGCTTATGTAACTTGAGAATTTCAGCTATCAAATAAAAACAGAACAGAAACAGAAGGTATAATGTCCAGTTAACCAAGCGACATCCTCAAATTGTCATAATCCAGCGACAAAAACCAGTCAGGCTTGAATGAGTAAACCCTAAATAGGTGCTGAATAAGGTGTTTATTCTACCAAACACCAAAATACCCATTCTCATTTAGCCAGCATAATTAATTTGATCGTCATCAAATGGACAGAAACCACCACCTGTGCCCCCTTGATAAAACGTTCATGGAGCGACCAACTACCTTTGGAAGGACATTAGAGAAAATTTTGGCCTCTCACATTCCCAAAAAAAAGGTCTTTTATCTATTTATGCATGCCTGTTCAACCAAAATGGATTTGCATCTATTCTGGTTCATTCCAGCTTTCCAACCAAACATAATTTTAGATTTGTTTACTCATACAAATACAGGAGAAGGTAGAACCGACAAAGCACAACTGAAAGTACAAAATTTCTTTAGAATCACGGCCTAAATGAAAATTTGTGCTTCCCAATGATGCTTAAATACAAACCATATTTCCAAGCCACCTTGAAGATCTTCCTTGCCACCCACAGGGACATCTGGGCCGTCTTCTCCCAACATGCGTTACATATCTGATAAGCTTGCCCGGTTTATAAATGCATTAGCTTTTTGATCAGCCTCCATAACTTTCATGATAGGACTCGGCTTTTTCTAATCTGGTGGACCAATCATATCCATCTAGTGGACATAAAAAGAGCACTTGGCTCAAATACTGAAGCCCTTATTATTATAGTGAGTAGTCACAGAGAAATGTAGTAGAGAAACTATGCAATCATCAAAATGGAAAGATTCATTAAGCAATAACAATTAACAAAGGGTCCACTGTTCTGGAAATACCTCAAATCTTTGCACTGAACCACTAACATGAGCAACAAAATTTGTCTCTTAATGTACCATTATTCCCATCTCCACCCGCATCAAATATCCAGACTATGGAAGTTC
>KE504831.1:451809-467904 GCA_000441515.1 Elaeis oleifera
ATAACAATTTATTTAAGAAAACGAATATAAGTGGCATTCAAGTATGCTATATTCATAATAATGAGTTTATCACATGGTATAACAATTACAAAAAGAAACAAATGAACAACATTATAAGGAGTCTATTTTTGTGGGTTTTGCCCTTTGAGCGACATCTATTTTTGTGTAACTGATTCATTCCAACACAACAATACAACTTATGCTAAGAAAACACTAGTTAGTGTGATTATTTTACATTATACACAAATTTTATATCACGAGATATGGAGAACAAGGATATTACTAGAAGAAGAATGATCCTTCTGAGCAAGACTTTCCTAGAATCAACTGAATGAGTCCCCTTGCCGCTGCTTAGCATTCATTTCACAGGTGCCGCCTGAAGTGAACCAAACATCAGGATACGAGTTATAAGAAAGTCCTATTCCACCCAATATAAAGATCGAGGAAGCCAAATTCTTGAATAGCTGAATAGAGTCATCTCTATTAGTTACCTAGAAAACCCTCGATCCGTTCCCTTCTTCGCTACCGATGCAAGGAGCGCCCGCTCTCTTTCCTTCTCCTGCTTCTCCCTCCTCCTCCGCTCCTCCCTGAGCTCCTCTATCGTCTTCTTCCCCCATTCTTCTTCCCGGAACCACCAACGCTCGCCGCAGAGCTCCGCCCCTCGATCCCCTCGTCAACGTCTTCCGACAAGGACGACGACCTCGAGAGGTACCACGGTGCCTTGACGCCCTTCCCGACCAGGCCGTACCCCAGCTTGTACTTCTCATCCTCCGGCGACACCGCCGGAGGCTTCTCCTCCCTCCTTTGCTTCTTGGATTTCTTGGAACCGCCATCTTCGGCCTCCTCTTTTCTGTGCTTCTTGGATTCCTCCTGGGCGCCGCCAAGGGAGGAGAAGTCGGCGAGGCCGTCGAAGAGGTTGATGTGGCGGGAATCGGAGGTAGACGTGTTCGCGGCGGCGGAGGTGGAGGAGGAAGAGAGACCACGGGCCTGGCGGAGGCGCTCGAGGCGGAACTCGGCGTCACGGCGCCGGGACTGCTCGCGCTTGAGCTGCTCCTCGCGGGCGGCTGCCTCCTCGTCGCGGCGGACCTTCTCGCGGTTCTCGTAGTTGTAAACGTTCCACCGCTTCTGCGGCAATATGTTGAGGCCTCCGTGCCCTCCCATCGCCCTTCTCTCTCACGGGCTGTGGATTTGGATCTGGGGGTTTTCTAGGGTTTGCGGGTCCTGGGGATCGGAATTAGGGTTTCGTTCCTCCGAAGGACGGCCAGCACAGAGGTCCCACGAGAGAGGAAAAATTTTTGGTTGAACCTCCACCGCGTCGTTTTTATACGGGTTCAACCAAGGCACGACCAGCGTCGGTGGTGGGAAATAAATATCGGCATTTGTGGTTGAACCGTTTGAGTCCCCTCCTCGACCATCCGATCAACAAACCAAGAGATAGGCTCCACCATTGCGGCAGCGCATCAAAGATGAGGAGGTAACCGGATCCCCCGAACCGTGTCCCGAAGTCGGCCGACATGGCGGAGTTTTTGGGAAATGTTTAGTAACCTAATAATATTATAAGAATAAAAAATCCAAAAATATGATGTGCTATGTTCTCTTGAATAGTATCCCGCATAATGAAGCTATCTCATGCAAGGCAGCTCAGTGATTTTTACCTGGGATTGAAATTAGGCTCGGATCGGACTGACTTTAGATTGATTTTCGAATTAGGCTCAAAAAATTTGGATCAAATTTGAGCTTAAGCTCTAGCTCATTTATTTTCGAATCAAATTCAGATACATCTTTGACTTGATTGGAGCCCGAGCCCAAGCCCATTCAAGCTTGATATCAAACCTTCCATTTGCTCTCTCAAATCTTTCATCCAAATCCAATCTAATCAAGTAAGAAAGAGAGCACAACAGCAAAAGAAAGCAAAAGTGGTGGAGTTAGCAACAAAAGAGGTCCTGCTGGCATTGGCGATGGAGGCAAAGATGTTGTACAGGTAATATCTATTACAAGTGAAGCACGAGCTGTGAGATTTTTGATCATACTTTGCAATGATGTGTATAGATTAATCGGACCGTTGGCACGCTCTCATGTCATGATCCCTCTTCTTCGTCTTCTCCCTCACTATTTCCATCCTCTTCCTCACCTTCCTCATTATCTCTCACTTTATCCGCTGCTACAAGTTCCCCATCGCCCTATAGCCTCACCATCCAGCTCTCTTTTACCTGCTCCTTCACCTTTTTTCTTTCTCTACCTCTCCACCATCAACCAGTGGTATGGCCTCATCCACTTTCTCTTCATTGATAAGATTAGTGACGAGCAGCACCACCTACCTATCAGCCAAAAAAAGGAAAACAAAAAAAAATGTAAAGCCTTGAGTTGATCCAATTGGGCTTAGCCTAGGATTGGGTCTAGATGTTACCAAAAAAAAAGAAAGAAGGGGCATAAATCCGGCCTGAGATCTGAAAAATAGTTTTGGGCCGGATTTGGTTAGAAATATGGCTCGATTCAGTTCCAGCCTATATTTTCTTCTTCTAAACTACCGTAACATTGATCGGAGAGAAAATACTCAAGGATCCAACAGCCAAGTGACTCTTTTGATTCGTAATTGAACATTTATGTGAGTATTTAAAAACCTAACTGATGTATTATTTTTTTTCCCTTTTGATAAAGCTAGGAGGTCAGGCCCCTTACAACCTTACAACACTACAATTAAAAGCATCTGCAGTAGCAAGATCGAGCATGAAATCAGAGAACCAGACATTGCAGTCGGCAACCTAGCTGATTTATACCATTTATCATTACAATGTTAAAGTTGTCGAGGGCGTGCTATATGAAAAGATCAACTTTGAGTTTTAACTAGTCTCACCATGCCACATGCCGAGACTAGGTTTCCCATCCACAAAATATTGATGTTTTTATCGATTTATGTGTGGATGATAAATTAGTAGTCAAAGTTTCAACGTTGGAAAGCGTTGCAAGAATAGCAAAGTCCTTTCCATTTTGCATATGCATCTGAAGCTAGAACATGCATTTATTTAATGAAATCTATGGAGGATAGAGTTCCATTATTTGTGCCAATTGGATGGTTGAATAAGCAGCTCATATATAAACATGGAGTTAAAATTATTTGGACTTATTAGAGGATTCTTTTCTTTTTCCCTTGTTTTGGTAATATAAACCAAAGTTGCAGATTAGTACCTAAAGAAGTTTCCAAAACCGAAAGTAGGTAATTAAATCGGGTAGAGCAGTCTCCTTCTAGGTTCCAAGTTCTTTTCTCAAACATCCTCTTCCCATTTGGTTAACCGATCTACTGCTACATTGCCAAGTAAGTGCCTAATATATAATATATTTGAACAAGATTATATTATTTTATCATACTAAAATAGGAGAACATGAAATAGTGCTTGTTAAATTAAATAAGTGCATTTTTTATTTATAAAGCAGAATTCAGTAGCTCAATGAAGAGTCTATATTCTTTGCGAATGACAACATAATTTATAGGTTTCATTGGCAGGAGATGTTAAAGCATCCTAACTAAATCTAGAGAATTTTATCGGCAGATAAGCAGAACCTTTTGATCGGATCTAACTACAATGTGGCAGATGTGATACACATGTTATTTTCTTATTATAGTTAAAATTAAAAATTAAAAAATAGATAATAAATTTGTTTAAAAAATGATTTGATTTTTTTTTTGGTTACATAAATGGCTTGAATTTTTGATCTCATGGTTAACAAAGAAAAAGGGTCTGATTTTCAGCCGGTCAGCTGTATTTTTGGGTCTTTTATTAAGGCCCATCAGTATGAGGTTCATCGAATCTTTGAGCGGATTGTATCAACTGATCTAGGATTATAACTATGATACGATGTGAATAACTATTTGCATTATTATAATACATAAAATTAAACAATAAATTTTATTTTATGGTGATATTTGGTTGGGGGATGTTTCCTATTTTCCTGATCGAAGCCTATAAAAATAATAAATTGGCGACATAAAAGGAAGTATGAGGCGTGCTACTAGCACAAGGCTGAAAATTCGAAGAGAATGATAGCGTTCGAAGATGTCTTGAAACTTCAAAGATATTTAGATTACAGAAATATCATCTACTTCTAAGATTAAAATTATAATTTAAAAGATAAAATTAAAAGAAAGAAGGTAGAGTTGTCATTGATTTCTAATATCCTCTTGTGCGGTTATATTCAGATTAAATAAGTTTTATAATATAGTTAATATCTCACTTGTCCACTTCTTAATAACTGTATCTTTCTAAATAATTTTCGGTTCTGTTCGACCTTTCACTTTCGTATCCTCCACGTATCCCGACCTCACTAATCAGTCCACCAAGCCCAAATTATTTATGGATGTAATTTTATAGTATAAATAGGAGTGTTGAAGTCTAAAATAAAAATTGGATTTGATGATTCTCATTCTAATCGTTTGATTGAAAAAAATTTATTTATTTTAATTTAATAAATAAAAATGATCATATTCTTAAAAATTCAATTCTGATTTTATTTTAAAAATTCAAATTTTTATTTTAATTAAATTTTAATCATAAATTAAATATTCCAGAGGAAACGATCGTCCTAATTTCTATTCTGATTCATACCATTTTCGATTCCGATTTCTAGTCGCGAATCAAACCCTGTTGTGCGGTGTCTTGCGAGAAAAGGTTTATTTTATTATACAGACCACAAGTAGCCCTGCCACTGGATATATGACCTTTTAAGATGGGATTGTATTGGGAAACGCCATCACTACTGACGTAACCCCATAGATTTCTTTATATGGAATAAAAAGTACCATCCACCCAACAAACATGTGATGTCTCCTAGAAATTTAAAATAGTCGAATTGCGTATGATATGATGGCGTTGCTGTCATGCATCAGTGTTTTTGTTCCGTTCACGCATTCCGCGGTAGCAGGAAAGAAGAAAGCTTCCATTTTGGAATCATTGCATCAGGGAGCAACCGAATCATTGCATCAGACTACTGCCCACCAAGTGTTTATGTTAAAGTACTTAACATTTTAGTGTACCAAAAAAAAAAGTACTTAACATTTACTTTAAAAAGCGCCTAATACACCAAATCTTCACATCACGCAGGTCTCACTCGATCGTCCTTGCACGCCAACGAGAAGGCATAATCCGGGGTGCACATTGGAAGTTCCTGTCACACGGAGTTACCACCCAGCATACCTTGGAGCTCATTCAACATGTCTCTGAAAAGGATATTGAGGATATTGTAGCAAGTTTAGCCCCATTTAAGGCACGGGCCCCTAATGGTTTTCATCCTATGTTCTGCAGAGCCTTTGGCCAACCATTAAAGTGGATATTGTGAAAGTGGTGAAATAATTTTTCATCACTTGCCAAATGCCAACAGAATAGAAGGCTACATATGTTACCCTAACCCTATATATAAAAAAAGCCCTCCTAAAGGTGGAGTATACGGCAATCAATTTATGTAATACTCTATACAAAATTATTTTTAAAATATTAATGAATCATATGAATGAGAGGATGCCGGGTTTGGTATCCATGGATAAAGGAGTTTGTGTTGACAATTGCAGCATTACATATAATGTACCAAGAAATCATCCATATTTGAGGCATCCAAATGAGAAGTCCTTTAATGGCGGAAAGGGCGAACATGGAAAAGACTTTGATATGACTTCTTGGAACTACCTCTCATCTGTTTTTCAATATTATGATTTTCATCGTAAGTTTATTAAATGGATAAATGTTACGTCCTAAGCCCCATCTTCCTGATTCATGCTACTCCATCTTGGTTCTCATCTTTTTAAGATCTTCATCAAGGTTGCCCATCCTCTGCTTTTCTTTTCATTTTATACTCTTGACATCTTACTAAGACCATTGCACCAAGTAGCGGACATTGACTGTGGCCAGACATCTATAACCTCTTGTTTGCAGGCAATATGCTTTTGTTGCTAAAGAAATAGAAAGAATGTTGAGAAGTTGAAGAGAATCATGTATGCCTGTTGCTATCAGTTAGGACAAAGGTCAATATGATGAAATCCCACATTCTATCTAGAACGTGTGGTCATGGATCAGATTCTATCTACTTTGGGCGTTACTATTGAAAATGATATCTGGATTTATCTAGGAGTACCGTTGCCCATTGCCAAACTCGAGCTTAGCGAATTTAGTTCTTTGTTTGATAGGATTAGTAATCGATTTGAGAGCTGGAAAATGGAAGCACTTACCAAAAGGAGGGCGGTTTGCTCTTCTGCAGTCTATTCTAGCATTAAATCCAATATGCCTCTTGGGTAATTGTGCTATCCCAGCTTTGGGCTTGAAAGAATTTTAAAACACTTCTTTGGGGACATGAAATTGGGCAGAGGATGCTACACCACACCTGGTAGTTTGGGAGAATATTAGTACTTCCAAAAGTCAAGGAGGTTGGATTTGCAGCAGATGAAGAATGGGTGAGATGCTTCCACGGAAAAGCCAGAGGATAATTGATCTTTGAACAGGGAAACCATTTGGTGTCAGCTTGCCGTTGCCAGCAATAATTTACAGCATGGGATGCTTGACAATATAGGATGAGGTGTATCCCGATACTGGAGAGCCATCTGTTCAGACGCACTTTGGTTGAAGAGCTCTTTCTATTGGTCGACAGGAGATGGCACTAAATGATCCACCGCTTTTCAAATTTGACCATCTGTTAATCCAGAGTTACATCATAATGATTTCTACGTATCTCGTCTTTTGACCACCGAGGGCTTCCGGAACTGACACTTGGTTGCTGAATTGCTTCGACCAGAACTGGTACGAAGGTCATCTTTTTTTACCACTCTTAAGCATCAATGTACTGATCGACTCGAATGATGTGCCATCAGTTTTGCAAGGGAGCTTTTTTGACCAATTCAGTTTTGCAAGAGAGTCGTAGAAATTGTACCATCACAAATAGCCATCTCATCATCTTAGAGATAGATGGCTGCTTTTTGTTGCAGAAATTCGGGCAGTCGTACTTGATGTTATATGCGGCGTGCATCCTGGATAAGTAACAACCATCTATCTCCGAGACGGAAGATATGGTGATGACCATCCACGGCAATACGACATTCTATGATACAAAATATTCACTGCAAAGGATCCGAATCTCTACAAGATTTTGAATAAAAATAATATATTATAAATAAATAAATATAAATAATATTATTTTTTTATTTTTTGAATTTGGACGGCATCTATGATTAAAATATATAATAAATTACAGAAACATCATTTTCGATTCTAACCTAATTTCACTTACATTATTTTGATTTTAAAATATATCAAACTAATTTTTAAATTTTGAGATGTTTCAAAGTGATTCCACCATTTATTACTAACAAATGATATTAATTTTTCTTTAATTGATGAAAATATCTCTCGCGCATATAAAAGAGATTGCTAGTGAGAAAAAAATGGAGATGAAGAAAGCTATCATAAAGGGAGAGGATAGGGTTGTGAAGGTTGGTATGAAAAAAGAGGATGACGTTAAAGACTTTATAAATGGGATTGGAGGAGGAGAAGGAAAGCAGAAAGGGAGAAAAAGGAAGGAGAGGAAGGAGAACCGATAAGAAAGAGCAAAGATGGAGGGAGCTGCCACAGAGAAAGATGGCTTATAGGCAGACTTGGAGGAGGAGAATAACAAGAAGAAGAGGTTGAGAAGGAAGAAGATGGAAGAATATATTGCCGGTGAGAAGGGTACAGGTGGAGGAAGTCGCTATCGAGTATAGAGCTCATGGGTGGGCTTAAAGGAGAAAGAGAATGAAGAGGAAGGAGAGGAGGGGAGAGGGGCCACAGGCAATGAATGGGTGAGATTGAGAGAACCATTATGAAAGAAGAGAGCTTATGGATGGTCTTGGAGGAAGTAGATGACAAGAAAGAGAAGAAGATGAGGAAGGAGAGGGAGAATGATGGGTTATTGGCAAGAAGGGATGGAGGTGGAGGGGGCTGCCATGGAGGGAGATAGCCCATAGACGGTTTGGAGGAGAAGGAGGAGAATGAGAAGAAATAGATGAGGAGGAAGAGGAGGGGAGGATAAAGGGGTCGTTGGCGAAGAATAGTTGGAGGTGGAGTTAAAGAGCCATAATGGAGAGAAAGGGCTCATGGACGAGCTTGGAGGAGGATGAAGAGGAGAAGTGAGTGAGAAGCAAAGAGAAAAGGAGAAAGATAGATCGCTGATGAAGAATAGATGGAGATAAAAGGAGCCGGTATGGAGGAGGAGAAGTAGATGAGAAGGAAGGAGAGGAGGAGAGAGAGATGTCGATGATAGAGGAGGAGGGGATCAATCGAAAAGAAGGAAGGAGGGAGGAGATATAGATAAGAATATTTTCACTATGTTATGAAATAATTATATTATATGATGGTCATATGATATTATTTTGTTAACGTAGATATACGGTATGATCATTTTGGAACATCTCGAAAATTTGAAGACCTAGTTTCATATTTTTTAAAGTCGAAGAGATACAAGTGAAATTAAGCTAAAATTAAAGGATGTTTTAATTTATTCTAAAACATATTGATGGACGATAACATGGGAATGAATATTGTGTAAAAATTCATTTGCAAGCAAAGGTTGCTTGCTTAATCAATCTACTAAATATGATCTCTGACTAAGCACCAATGGAGCTTTATAGCATATACTTATTGGATTTTTTTGGGTAGAAATACACTTATTGGATATTAAATATAACTTTTTTGTAGTAACTTGGCATGGAATGAGAAGGTATACCTCAACCTTCCTAATTACGGCTCTTTTCACACTTAGGCTGTGTTTGGTGCATCACCAGACAATCTTGAAAGATAATATGGATTGCCTTCAAGATAAATTTGCACTATTAAATAACCAATAATATTGATTACTATGTTTGGTATACGTAGATAATATTACAGTAAATTAATAAAAATCTTGATTGACATATTTGGTATGACTATCAGATTATCGATAATATAAATTAATTTTAAATATTTTAAGTCAAATCTATTAAAATTCATATATTATGGCTTACACTTAAAATTATTCTAGTGTCGTGGTTGCCAGATGGCACATGCCTGGCCATTGATCGCCACCCCCATCGTCGTCGCTGACCATCGCCCCTCATCACACCACCATCAGTCGATGATCATAATTTTTTTATCTTTTTTAATTAAAATATATTTATAAAAAAATATCAATTAATTTAACTTCATATATTATAAATATATTTTTTGAGAGGGGCAACAAGATGCTCGATTTGATTGCTTCTCTCCTTCTTGATGAAAGAATAAAATATCTCAACTTTTATCTCATTTGCACCTCTCTACACCTTTTATCTCATCTTCTTCGTCACTATCGCAAGCCCACCACTATTTTATATAATTTATTATTTTTTAAAATAATATTATATTATTATATTTTTCTTTCTTCTTTATTCTTGTTCATGGCTTCCTTTCTGTCCCCTACACCCCCTCATCCGGCACCGTGGTTTCTTTGAGCACCTCCATCCCCCTGTGCGCTGCCCTCCCTCCTGGGTGCCGCAGTTCCCTATGCACTATCCTCTTTATACCTCCGATAGCTTGTGGCTTTTCTGTGGTTCCCCACCTCTCTCTTGAGAGCTTACGGCTTCTCCACAATGATATAGAGGATGGAGATGTTGTTGCCAACATTACTGGAGCTAGAGGTGGAAGACGCAATGGGCTTAGACGATGGGAGAAGGAGGAGCTGGCGGGGTCGCGGTGGCGAGGAGGTCGACGGCAGCACGGATGGAGGGTTGGGTGGAGAGGGAGCCGAGGAGCGGCTTTACGGAAAGAAAAGAGGGATTTTGTTGATTTTTGATAAGGATAATTTTGTCTAAAAATTTTATTGCAAGATTATCAAAAATATGATAATTTGGACAGCCACCTCTCTCCAAAACAATCTGCATTGCCATCCAAAAAATATATCAAATACAATAATTTAGTGGATCCAATTTAAATTACCAACAATCTAAATAGATTGTCCACTACTAAATGCAACCTTAATGTCATGAATGCTTATGCATTACCAATAAAAGGCGAAGATGCAGCTCTGCCATGTCAAATGGTAGAAAAGGAAAGGGTATTCTAACTAGGTCTAGGTCATATTTATCATCTAGCTTACCGTCTTGCAATTGAATCAGGCGATGCTTCACCACTTATCAGCATTGATACCTCATGGCACTAGGGTACTGGCTACTCAATAACCTCATCAACATCTTTCCAACATCAATTTCTAAGGTAACCCCTCCTTTGACATGGTGATGAAAATTTTGATGCGTCATGAGTGATGGAGTGATGACCAAGCTTGTTTGAGAGTTATCATTAGGAATCACAACGGTCAAGCGTTATATGCTGAAATCAGAATATTCTTTAACATATAGTACTTAAAGCAGAGTTAAGAATAGCTTGGGAAGGTTCAACAATAGCTGCCCATGAACTACACACTTCCAAAATATGGTTATAAAGGGACCTACCAATAGTTATCTGTTGAATTAACAAGGGTAGCTATTCCCTTACCTGTGGATCATCCTCTTCTTGTTGCTATTACCTCTGCCAGGTCCACACTTTTTCCGTGCTAGTCATGTGTGTATCGAGAGGCTATCAAACTGTATATGGATGATATGCAGGCAAAGAAGTTCACCCCGAGCTTTTTTGGATATTCTCATAAGAGTATTCTGCATGAGTCGTACTTGTTAGCTTATCCAGCTTAGTGTCTTCTAAAGACCTTGCCGAACTTCCAGCCTAAATTTCAGCATGTAGGCCTGTTAATCTGCAGGAAGAAAAGGACCATAGGGGTCTTCTTTCCTTTCCACAGGGTTTGAATTGGAGGACATTGGTTTGATACACACCATATTCAAATAGACTTCCCGATTCATGAATCCAATAAAAATTTAGTCTAAATCTCAAGGGATTACTTCAAGAGACTCTAAATCTGGAGAGCTTGAGCTTGAATCTTTAATCCTTGCAGATACCTTGGTGTTCCTTATGTTCATTTTTTAGGCTTTAGAACAGCTCTATCGTTTAAAAACAAAGGAGCATGTCATAGTTAAATACGCATAACTTGTTTGTAGCGACAATGACACTGATGTGCTCATGCACTACAATCACTAATTTGACTCCTAGTGTGAAGCATCTCTAGACCTATTGGCCTAATTGATCTCAATTACTGCATTACATCGCAAACAACGACCCATTACGTCAACTCAAGTCGATGCGGCATGAATTGGTCTCCATTCCTAGGACGGGCGGTTGGCGCTTGGAAACCGACGAAGAAAGCGCCACGAACCTTCAAAATGTTACTTTAAAAGGAACCATGAGTACAAAGAGGGCGTGGACGTCTCGGCTGCGGCCAACCACGAACGTGGAAAACGCCGCGCGCCAGGGGAACAGACCAGGTTAATCCAGTCCTCGGTCGCCCCTCGCTGTTGCGCCACGCCACCGGAAAGGAGACCCACTTAAAATACAAGGGACCCACAGCATCCGTGCCTTGTTGCCCGATGGGTAGCCACGCGCGACGGACCGGTTACGAATGTGGGTCCGTAAGCTCTGCGAATGGGTCCCACATAAGTCAAAAGTAGGTGTCTCGTTCGCGTTTTTCTTTCCGGGCAACGGCTCTTTCGCTTTTCTGACCGCAAGGTCCGCAAATCGCTGGTCTCAGCGGCGAAGCGGTGGCGACGCTCGGACGCTGTCCCGACAGAGTATTCTGTTAAGTTGCGCCAGCACATTACTCAAAGCGTTCTGGTCCTACGTGGCAGAGGCTTCATTGGTGTGGCTATTTGTGGGGATCCACGTCAAGGGCACACGTTGGAAAGTATCTTAGTCTAACTCATGACATTTTATTATTTCTCCGCCGGTGGGAGAATGGAATATCCGGACCGAAACTGGAATCATTCCATGAGCATATCTGGAGGATATGCCCAACGTTTGGTGGGCATAAACGCTCCCACACGCTCGAAATAGCAAGGACACCGCTCACCAGCCGCGGTTAGGATCACCTTCCGCGAGAACGCCTTCCATTCAAAATATGGTACACCTAGCAGATTAAAACGTTGCATCCGTTCATACAACAGACCTTTTAATTATGAACTTATGAGCCTAAATCTAGACGGACACTATAAGATTAGTAACAAATAATGATATTTTTTCTTAATTCGAGCAATAATAAGAGTATATATAATGCTCATATATAAATATTTTTTCTATATATGTTGTTTTGTGAAAAAAAGTACCTTCACTGAAACCTAAGAAACACTCATTTTTTTGTATATATATGTATAATATAAAAAATACAGCTATATTATTTTTAAGCAATAAACAAATTTAATGGATCCATCGGAGTTTCTGAGCTCATACATATCAGCTTGATTTAAATGAACTTTTTTTATTAAATAAATCATAAAAGATATCATTAATCTACAGAAACAAGTTTGCAATACCTACTATTAATTACATTATTCTGAAAGTTTAAAATATTTTATCCTCTATATATACAATCTTGTCAGAATTATTATTTACAATTATTGATATATATAGTCGAATTCAATTACTTAGTTGAATCAAATTTCAGCTGAAACTTAAAACATAGTTATTTGGTAGAATCATTGTTATTCAAGCGAATAATAAAGTTAGAAAAATATTAATAACCCAACTTCACACGGAGGCCAAGAAAAAAAAAAACTCGATCCCCGTATCATCTCGACCAAGGGGAGTAATCCTACCGGGCATAACAGGAACACAAATCCTGGAGCCCAAAGGCACAGGGGTGGGCCGGTAATTTGAGCTCTTTGTCGTCGCCGGGTGGCGTGGCGCCTTTACAAATTCTCCCCAGCCCCCCCCTCCCTGGAAGCAACTCATCCACCCGTGCCTTCCTTCAGCGGCGACCCCTATTACTACCATCAGAGGAGAAGCGGCAGCAAACTTCGCCGAGCAAGCGACAAGGTTCTCAAAGCTCCGTGCTCTTCTGCTGTCGGGTAAACGATCAATCACATGTGTATCTTATGCAGTTTAGATATTTTCTTCTCTTTCTTTAGATTTTTCCATAGTTCGTCCTCAGAGCTCGTTCCTGTTACAGATATCTATCTATTTGTTAATGGTGTTGTACAAATTTAATGTGATGGAGCTGTCAATTGCTTTCGTTGATGATCTGTTTGATGTGGAATGATGGATTGAATATTTGGGATGGGTTTTGTTCTCATCTAATCCATTTTTATTTATCCTGGGACTGTTTACAAATTTATCACTTCTGTTTGCGTTGAAGGAGCTAATTTGTGTTGATGGGTTCACAACATCTAATCCATTTGATTGATCTACTAATTCATCAAGATATTTTCATTTTTCCTTGATAATGGATCTCATATTGTTGATTGTTGATTGAAATTGTTGAGTTAGAAGGTAGAATAATCAAGGGTACCTGCATGATGGAAACAATCAAGTGGTTATGAGAAGTCTTTACTCTCAATTAGTTCTGGAACTGAGTTATTCGGATATAGAAGAGCTGATGCTATTTGTTAGTCGCCATACTTTTAGCAAATCATAGGTTTGGGCAGTCTAATTTGGATTTTGCTCTGCTGTTTCTTTGCCTGTTTTTTCTCTATGTGAATCTAAATTTTGAGATTAGATAAAATAGTTTTTTGTTGTCCAAATAATGTTATCGTAATAATTTTGTGGAGAAAATTTATCTCGGTCATTAGACATGGGGTTTCACTTTACCAATCGACAACCTTTTTTTTGGAGAAAATGAAGAGGTTCCAGACGTTCTTTTTCATGAAGAACCATTTGCTTTGTCTGCTAAACTTATTTGATGGTAAAAAAAAGGTATATTTAGCCTACTGAGAGTTTATATGAACATTTTGATATGATTTGTTTGCAACATATCTATATGTCTTTAATAGACTAGCTTGATTAGCATGTGTTGGCCTCTAGATGGAATTAGCAGCAAGAAATGTGTTCTTTCCATAGTTTTCACGTGGATACAGGGCACGAGCCCTGTTTAATTGTGTATGCTTAAATTCTTTCTTCTGGTTTTCTTGCGCAGTTCCCTTCGCCTCGTATTTTATATCTTTATAGTTTGTTCTAATGTTTCACACACACACAGTTATTCAGGATTGTAGAGTAGGTGCATATGAATGCTCGAAATTTACAAGTCAGTGATGATGACTTTTAATTCTATACCACATGTCTTCTTGAAGACCAGCTAACAAACATTATTTATGTCCCACTCCACCTTTAAGATAGTTGTGGGAATGAAATTCCATGCAAATGCTATGTCAAATTGAACGAGGTGTAGTGCAAATCATGTTTTGCTCAAGTCCATCTTGCTTGCATCTTTAATTAGTGGATTTCATTTCTAAATTTCATTATATTTTGTGGTTTCCAGGTGATTTCCCTACTCATATAAACACAACAACGTGCCTGATCTTTTTCTCCAAACTGTGGCATCAGTTCCAAAGTTGTTTCAAGTAAACTAATCTCAGTGGTTCTTGTATGGGTTCATTAGGTGAAGATATAAGTGAAACAAAAAACACCAAACCCCTTGGTGTTCGCTTTCTGGAATACATCAGGGGCACTCCTTTCAACTTCAAAACATACCAAGCCATTGTTTGGTTTTAACATTTTTGGCGTATGCTAGCTATCATGTCACCAGAAAAACCACAAGCATTGTTAAAAGTGTCCTTGATCCCGAAACATCACAATTGGGCTTCACCCACTGGCCAAGGTCTCACTTTCTTAGAAGAGGACTTGGGGCTGAACAGAAACCGGGAATAAGGGGCGGTTGGGCTCCATTTGATACTTCCAGTGGCACTGCAATGCTTGGGGAGATTGATGTGGGCTTCCTTTCGGTATACTCTCTTGGCATGTACTTTGCTGGGCATTTAGGTGACAGATTGGATCTAAGAATGCTTTTGACAATTGGAATGATTGGAACTGGTCTCGTCACTTTCCTCTTTGGTGCTGGCTACTGGCTAAATATCCATAGTTTCTACTACTACTTAGTGGTTCAGATGATAGCTGGTTTGTTTCAGTCAACAGGCTGGCCCTCTGTTGTGGCTGTGGTTGGGAACTGGTTCGGGAAGAGCAAGAGGGGACTAATCATGGGGATCTGGAATGCACACACTTCAGTAGGAAATATTTCTGGCTCACTGATTGCTGCTGCTTTACTAAAGTATGGATGGGGCTGGTCCTTTGCGGTTCCCGGCTTTGTAATTGCCCTTGTTGGTTTGATAGTCTATCTCTTGTTGCCTGTTAGTCCTGAGGTAGTAGAAATTGAAATGGAAGAAGATGATCTGTTGAAGTCTCCTGAGAAAGATGGAACCACAGAGCCTCTATTGGTAGGAAAACAGATGTTAAAGAAAAGCAGTAGGCTTCATGGAGGCATGGAGGATCCCTGGTGTCGCCCCATTTGCTTTCTGTCTGTTCTTCTCCAAATTGGTTGCTTATACCTTCCTCTACTGGCTCCCTTTCTACATCAGCCAAACAGGTTTGTTCTTCTTTGAAGTAATTGTTGCTTATCGTATAACTTATTTCATACTCTGAACTCTAGAATGTCTTAATTTTAGACAAATAGTACCATTCGAACATTGGGAGTTTGATAAGTATGCGTCGTCCTTTAAGGATATGCCACTATTCTGATTTACTTTTATCTGGTAGTTCTGCTGGAATGAGAATTAGGTAAAGAATGCTGATAATTATTTTCTATATCAAACATCACATAGTAGTGTCATGTGTCCCCTCCCACCCTTTTCATACTTGGTATCTTAAATTTTTGATGTCCAAAAAACCTCGAGATGAAATGCTTAGGTTCTGCATTTTGATAACACATGCTAATTTATTGATGGAATGTATTCACATTTCACAGTAGTTTGTAACTTTAATATCAATGTAGATGATTTCTAAACAAAATATTCAAGTTATTGATTAGACATTACTGCATTAACTAAAGTGAGCCTTCGCACCTCCAATACCCAAGAAGTTACAGTATTTGATTTGGTTCTTCTATATTACACTATGCCAACCCACTTCCTGAGTTATTGCTATTTTTTTATGACAAGTAGAAGGGTTTTTGGGTAGGGTAAGTGATGCGGGACAACCCTAAAGA
>KE504831.1:494707-514127 GCA_000441515.1 Elaeis oleifera
ATATATATATATGTAAAAGGGCAGAAGGTCATTAAAGCAAGAATAAAGATGAGTTGAACATGTGGAAAGGACAGCGACCATGTGATAGATCAAGAGTGAAAGCACTATTATAAACCTCCAAATCATAATTAAAAAGGTTTGTCTGCTGTTAGTTCTTCGCATCGTTGTCAGTATGGATGCTAGCCAGATCACATCCATCAATCTGTGGTTGAGCCACTCCTGAAACAGAAGCATGGGTTGGGAGCCCCACCAGTTGGTGGCCGGTTGCTTCCCAACAACCATTCAGTCATTTGATCTACATCTACTGCATTCAAAACCATGCAGTGGAGGCTCCAGTGAAGACCCATACTGGATATTCCACAATGTTCAGTGTGATACAGAAAAGACCAAATAAACGGTATAGATAACATACAAAGATCAAATTAGAAAATAAAACCCTTATGAACTTTCTAATCTGAAAAGGCGGGCTAAAATATAAGATTTGATGAGTTAATCATGCAAAATGCATGATTTTCTGATCACCAGCTGATCCATTGTGGCATTCGCCTGAAAGGGACAAACATCGCAAAATGAGACCGCTAACTTCTGTAGTTAAATCAGCTAACCTTCACGATGATTGTAAATGAAACTTATTCTTGAGCGTCTCTGGAAATCTTTTTTCAAGGAACAAAAGCCTACACAGAAATACAGGACTTCTATAAATTTGAACCTCAGGCCTACTTATGAACATATTGAGAAAAAACATGGCTGATCTTCTGAGGCATCTGAATTAATTTATCATGAGACCACTACCGAGGCACTTTCTAATCCAAATGGATTGCATAACATGAAAAGAATGAGCATAAATATGTGATCTACTCAAATGGACATGTGGGACTTGATCTATTTTGAACCAAAAAAAAAAAAAGAACAAGCTCTGGCTACAGCATATTGTTAAAACTGGTGCATTCCATTTACAACATCAAGAACAAGCTCTGGCTACAGGATAACAAAGCACTGAAACAAGAAACGAAGAAGCATATAACATACATACAGACAGACACAGATGAATTTTGGTGCATCATTAACTACAAAATATTAATGTTAAGAGGCTTAGGTATGGCTTTCTTAGCCATCCGTATGTTATAGATCACCACCAAAAGAATGACCATTTAGTGAATTTATCCAATATGTAAATTTAATTATCTGAATCAGTTTTATGATTTATCCAACACTTTATATTCCTCCGAAGGGCTGCCTTCCATTACCATCAAGGTATTATTCTCTATATCTTTCTCAAAATTCAACCCAAGTTATCTTAGTTCATTCCCACATTTTCTGGATAATTTACTGCAAGTTCATGCCTTGCATTACCAGCACTTCAGTTATTCATTGCACATGCTGACTACCTCTAAATATGTCCATCAGAACAACATTCTTAAATGGTCCCCTGCTTTCAATTGTACAGATTTCTAAACCCTGTCTAATCACACAGCCACCCCAGCATTCTCATCTATGAAAATGCTTATCTGTGTCCAAAGCCAATTATTTTCCAAGACCTTACTGTTGTCTTTTATTTGTTGCCTAGCATCTCAAAAGACTGCTATGACCGCATCATCCCAGAGAAGGAAACTTCCACATTGCCCACCATTCACTAGTTTTCTTAGATATGCCTTCATTTGTCTTTCCCTTGCATCTGTGTATGATTAGTCCAAATTGTCAAAGCAACATTTTGCTACCTCTTAGCAATCTTTTCCAACAATGGCACCATTTTCTGTATAAATCTAACTTAAGTCGCCCAGCGTGTATCCTCTGAAAATATCCCTTATTTCTCTCAATCTCTTAATTACCATCCATCCACATCAATAGCAATATACCATCTATAAATGGCATAAACAGAGGCAGCACCTAAAATCTAGCAGCAAGTCCTTTATTCCATGTAAATGTACAAATGCAAAAGGCTGATCCTCAATGTGAGCCAACCGTGACAAAATACTAACTTTCCTGATCAGCTAATCGAAGTACTAATACAGCAGAATCACTACAGACCATGTGTAGATATCTTTACCTCTTTAAATTTCCACATCAGTGCATAAGTAGCCTTCATGGTTGACCATCCTAGCACAGACATCAGTTTAATCTGATGAGATTTCTGTCATCTTTCCTTTCCTCTTTTTTTCCTAATTGTTGACCTCTTGTTCCATCATGCTCTCCCATCCTCTCCTCTAAGTTCATAATGTGGCTAGTGAGTTCAAAAGATCCATTATAGTTATAGAATTTCACATATCATATTCCATCTTAAAATGATAATTACAAGGCTTACACAACCATATGGAATTTTTTATTATTATTTTAAGAAATCATCAATAAGCTGTCATATGGATTATTAGGTTAATTGGTTCCTTCAAGACCTTCCAAAAGGGCATTCCTCTGGCTGTAGTGCCTTCACAATTTGTAGCTTTCAAAGTTGTCTCCACTTCTTATCCAGACTAAATGATGGTGTATATGCCTTCTTCTGCCTCTGATTCTCTTCATTGGCCTCATATAACTAGTCCACAATGACAAAGTACTACTTGGTATCTTTCAGCAATTAATTTTGATGCAGGCATTATTACACTTTTGTTCAATCACATACATACCCTGATAAAGTCCTGCATATTTCCAAGTACTAGAATATCATATCTACTGAAATTTACAGTGGCAACACCTAGGTATTAACCACAACCTCCGATAATGTTCTCCATATTTCCATTTATAAGAATACCATATCTTGAGACATTTACAGTGACAACACCTAAATTGGAGCAGTAACTCATTTCAGACATATATAAGGGTATAAAGCCCGAGGCTATCTTCTAAGTTCTAGCACCTTTTGAATCACTAAACCATGGGTACTGTCCTTCCTAAATCTTCACATCAAGCATCTAACAGTAATTATCATGGTTGATCATCCTAGCATCGCATTGGAAAATTTGTCTGGTTTGCCAACATGTTTTTTTCTCTTAGTATTTCTTCCCATCCTATAACTTCATAGTCCCACAACTGCACCATAGTAGGTTGGATTTCATATATCACCTTTATCCTTTAAATGGCACCAACATACTTGCCAACCACTTGGCATTTGTGTTGATTTGAGATTCCATTCAAAAGGCTATCATTCACTTGGTCTCTCCCATGACTTTACATAGTAACATGTCAAATAATGTTCCCTTGTCTCAGTTTCCTTGCAATTCTTACATTTCAAGTTCACTTCAATAGACCAAGCATAGGTACATGTTATCTTGATGGGGATTTTGCTAAGTGAATTGCCCCAATGAAGTCCTCAACAAATCACCTTCATACATATCCTTTTATCTTGTTCCTGCACTCTTTCATCAAAGTTGAATAACTTGTCAAGTGATTATTGCACCTATCTTGGTGCATGTCTCTAGTTCCTGTCCCACCTTATGTAGCTTGTACATTTCCAACCCACCAAAAAATTCCAGATTACAACATTGACTATCATACAGTGCATGCTTGACCTTGGTGGATTTCTTGTCCCTTCTTAGTGTTTTATATTTTTCCAAATGCAGAGAGGTTTAGGTGCAATTAGGTCAGAGGATCACATCATGGTTCCATTGCTGACACTTGTCCCCTAAATCTAAAATTGCTAGCAGCTAAACTATCTCCAAAATTATGGAGAACAATAACTGCCAAAAGGAAGCTATTAACCTGCTAGCTCAGTCGCATATTACTTGCTTTCTTCTAAATATGCCTTTCCAAATATAATAGGTCAAAATGCTACTAGGAGGGCAATCGAGCCAATCCGAGTCAGGAAGCTGAAAGCTCAAGCTTGACTTGACTCAAAATCCTTAGGCTCGAAACTCAACTCGAGATCAATCAGCCTTAATATCCAAGCTCGAACTCAACTTGATCAAAAAAGCAATTCTCGAGATCAACTCAACTCAACTCGAATATCAACCAAGCCATGCTCCAGCTCAAGTTCGAATTTGAGCCTTGATCATAATTAAAATATGGTTAAAACAAATATAACAAATATTATATTTAAATATAAATTAATAATTATTATAATAAATATAATATTATTAAAATATTTATACTCGACTAAGCTCGCGAGCCTTCAAACCAAGTATTTTACTACTCTAGCTTGACTTGAAAAATTATTCGAGCTACTTAAGCTCGATAATAGTCGAATCAAGCTTGAGCAGCTCGCGAGCTGCTTGGCTCATTTGCACCTCTATATGCAATAGAGGAGCAGCATCAAGAGCTCCACCGCAGACAGGTTTGCTTCAAATTTAGAGAGCGAGAAAGGTCTTAAATGCTCTCCTAATTTATAGTGGGAAACATCCATCACCAAAGCTACTACAAAGATTCTGAAGCTCATGTTATCCAGATCTTCTCATTTAGTCTTAGGTACCCATTCTTGATACTTGATGTCGATATTGACTTGACACTTAGATTATAGTCCATCCAATGGCTACATTATTGTATGAACCTGATACTTTCTCAATCTTCTATAACATATCATTATTGATGAAAAACTGCAACCCAAGATACATAACTCATTTCCTTCTAGATATACCTTTCCAAATCTTATAAAACTTTGTGCAATAGGGATAGCAATATCCATATGACAACTCCATCACTGATCGGTTTAGCCTATTATCTAGAGAGCTTGTTGGTAAGTTCTCTTCTAAATTTGTAAGAGACAAGCATCAATAATTGTAGCTACTACAAAGATGCTGCCACATACATTATCCAAATCTTTTCATTTAGACATAACTACCTAAACCTAACACTTAGATGGAAGTATGGATAAGGCACTTGGGCAAGGATGCATAAGAAGAAATTCTTGAGCATTAAAAGAGGAAATAGTGCATACTGCACCGAACATGTGCCTTAGTCCATCCAATGTAGGCTGCTATTCAATCACATGTAACCTGCTCCCTTCCAAAATCCAAATCTAGTGAGGTCTACATGGAACAAGCCAGCAGCAACCATATGATAGTTTCATAAATGATGGGATTCCCCTAAATTGCAATAAGCCAACTGCTAAACTCTCTCCAAAAGTTTAGGAGATGCAGGTACATGATTGGAGTTGCTGTGAAGATGATATGAACTATGCTAATCTAAGTACCAATACTTGACTCTCAGATGTTGACATTGACATAACAATTTGGGTCAGATCTTACTTAAAATATTAGAACACACAAAACCCGAGCACTACCTGGCCCATGCTAAATAAAACTGCTACGGATCACATGGAACCTGATCCCTTCACAATCTTCTATACCATATCATTCTTAATTTATAATTGCTAAACCCTTCACATTAATCCACTCCCCTGTATCTATGTTTTAAGTGCAATAAGATAGCAGTATCCATATGATAGCTCAATGACTAGGCCGAAATTGGGTCGGATGAAAATCTAGTGTATCCAACTTTGGATTCCGATTGGATAGAATTCAGAAAAAAGAAATCTGTATCTGACCGGATTCAGTTATGGATTTGGATATTGAGACAAAATCTTCTAGATACGCACACAGATATGGTTTCTAACTTTCTTCATACTCAATATGGATATCCAGATATTAAGGTTTTTCCCGAATTCTGAATCGGACATATATATATACACTCATTTATTATTTTTTAAATATTCTGGATGCTTAATATATTGCCAATAATATAATTCATTTTACATTGAAAGTGTGAGTAGGGGCTTGCCTCACATTTAAATGGATGAGCATATATTTATAATGACCAAGTAGAGAGTACCAAATTACCAATTATATGTAGTTATCTGAAATCTCCAAGCAAGGATTTTGTCATTCTCTTGCTTTTTGAAAAACATTTATATGACTAAATTTATTACCTATTCCCATCAAATTTTGCTCAAAAATCAAATTATGTTCAAAGTATTATCTAACTTATATCCATATCCTTTAGGAGAAAATGGATATGATTAATATGCAATTCATATTTAGAACAAATATTATTTATTATTAGGATATTAACCAGTTATAGTCCCAGGTCCTGGGAGGGGCGAACTAGGGACAATCCTAACCTTTGGCATTCTTTTCCTAGAATGAGTGCCCTTAAAACTTGAACCTGAACTATTATGCTTGTCAACCCACTATTTATCATTGCACCAAGCAATAACCCACAATCATTTAGAATAAATACGGATACAAATTTTAGTATCTACTTTTAGTAGGCATAAATATCTGTATTTATACCCGTATCCACTAAATGTATATGGGTACAGATATAGATCTATGCCAATATCTGACCAAATCTGACCTCTCTTCAGTCTATGCATTAGACAGAATTCTCTTGATATTTAGAGAGCTAGCTACAAAACTCTATCCATCAAAAGAGTTACTACGAAGATCCCTCCACCCATATTATCCAAATATTTTCATTTAACCTTAGGTATCCACACTAGATGCTTTGTTGTCAATTTTGATAAGATACTTGGGTAAGTATCCATTAGAAAAAAAATCTTAAATATTGGAAGTAACAACACTTGTACACCTACATCTGATGCAAGTACTCTAGTCAATGCAACATAGGCTACTACCTGATCGCATGTAACATGCTCTAATTTTGAATCTTCTATGCAACGTCAATACCAACACATAACTACCACTCCATTTGCATTAACTCGCTTCCTTCTGAATATGCCTTTCCAAATCTGGCAAGATCTGAGTGCAAAATGGCAGAAATATTGATATGACAGCTCCCTCGCTGACACGTTTCCCTTGAAATTTAGAGATTTGTTGCTAATCTCCATCCTAAATTATACACGAAACATGTCAATGATCAAAGCTACTATAAAAATGCTGACACCCATGTTCTACATATTTTTACTGAACCTTTAGACTTTACTAATGCACACCTGATGCTTAGACGTCAACATTAATATGACACTTGGTAAGGACCCATAGGAAAATTGTTAACTATTAGAAGTAACAGCCTTGCACACCTGCATCTGACATGTATACCTACTCCATTAAATGCAAGTTGCTACATTGATCACATGCAACCATTATCCTTCAGAATCTTCCATAATCTATACCATTCCATTCTCACTGCATGGACTGCGACATTGCTTACACTAACTCAATCCCTTCGAATATGCCTTTCCAGACGTGGTGAGGCTTGTTACCAACAAGACAGCAATATAAATATGATAATCTCATCGACAACAGGTTTCCCCTCAATCCCAAAGATGCACCTACTAAATCCTCCACTGAATTAGAGGGATGCATGTAATTGATCAAAACTGCTAGAAAGATGTCATCAGCTATGTTACCTGGATCTTTTTGATAAGTACCAACCACCCACACTAGACTCTCATATGCTGTTATTTATATGACACTCCGGTAAGGATCCATAAGAACCTCAAAATATTGGAAGATACAATACTTGTGCACGTGACATGTACTCTAGTCCATGCACTACTACCCCGGTTGCATATAACCCACTTCCCTTGACATCTTCAATGTCATAATATTCTCAGTGCATAATTACTACCACAAGCTTCATTAACCCACTCCTTTCCAAAAAAATGACTTTACATATCTGCGAGGCTAACATTGTACCATGAGGAACATCGGTACTATAGTTCTGTAGCCGATACAATAGTTACATAAGCAGAAATTCTTAAATATTGGAGTCATGCAACATTTATGCCCTTTCATCTAAAACATACCCCGACTACATTGCTTCCTTGATTGTACATAACACGCCACTTCTGAGATTTTCTGTTTCATATAACTCCTAGTATATATAAAGTTAAACAGAGATACCTTTATCTTACTTATCTAGCATAAAGAACGATATGAAACTATGGAAGAATTTATCTTACTCTCCTGCACCAAAGTCAATCTGTCAAAAGATGAGAGGCCAATGCACCATCCAAAAGTTTGAAGTTGAATCAAAGTTTTGGTCTGTAGAAATTTATCAACTGTTAACCTTCATGTCAAGTGTCTGGTAACCTTAACTAGAACTGGATTAGCAACTTAAACGTCAAAACACCATAAGAATCAATCGTGTCCAAAAGTTAAGAAAAGGATAACCCAAAACTGTATCAAGCTTTCCAGTTTGTCAAATGCATTCCCACTAAAAACAATATTTCCAGTAATACATCACAATTGAATAGAGAAAGCAGTAAGCGACCATACAACACCAAAAAAGGTTACCACTATAGAACAACTGCAGTTCAAGATCAATTCACTATGAGAGAATAAGTGACTTGAATGGAACCTTTGGCTAGGGATTGGAGGAGAGCACTTCAGCACCTCCAAGCTGACACAGAGACAAGCTCTTGATGCTGCCAATAAAGGAACAGCGAACCCTGGCGTTTCTCCACATGGAAGCCCCTCACCGGCACCCTCTGCAAGAGGCAGACTGCCTGCAACTCAGTGGTGCTACTGAACTGCAGGGGCACAAAACCAGCCGACGCAAAGAGTGTCCGCCATGGGAGCATCTTGTCGCTGGCACGGTGGCGCCCGAGGACGCTGCACTCAATCCTCGGCCACAGTAAGAACTGCTCGATCTTCATGGCCACTTCCCGACTGGTGCCCGCAGCATCGATGGAGTCGAGGAGGACCATGCAAGACTGGAAGGCATGGAGGAAATGGTGCGAGAAGGAAGCTCGCTGCGGTCACGCCCGAGGTCCACCGAGATCACGACCTTCGGGTGAGCTGCTTCACGCGGCGGAGGAGGGTCAGGGATAGGTTGTGCGCAGAGCAGACGGGAGGTTCACGGCAATGGGTGCGTCAACCAGGCCGCGGATCGCCACAGGGTCGAAGTTGTCGAGGTCCATGACATTGAATTCAAATGGAATATTAAGGCGGGCGGCCCAAAAGGTGAGGGTGCCACAAGCAAGCTCGAGGTCGAACGGGTGGTAAGCTTCCGGCGAGACGAAGACGGAAATTCTGAGCATCGGGGCCCGCCGGCCGTGCAGCTCCTTTGGGCCAGCTCCTGCATGAAGGCCGACCAGTGGGTGCCGCTGCCGACATTAAAGTCGACGATGTGGATGCAGTCGGCGCCGGCGAGGCTCTCGAGGAGGGCCTGGATGCAGGTGAAGTTGGTGAACATGAGGATGGGGGAGACGTCGGAGAAAGACTTGAGGGAGGCGAGCTTGAGCACGGACTCCACAGCGCAGGTGATGGGGTTCGGAAGGCTCGGCGCGCGTTGGCTGGCGACGGCGATTGGGTGGAATTGGAGGCGGCGTCATTAAGGATACGGTTGAGGGCCTCCTTGAAGTAGAAGTGGAGCGGATGAGGGGCTTCCCCTGTGGGAGGGAAGCTGGTGATTGAGCCGCGCCAATATACCACGTGCGCCATCCGATTCTCCAGCCTCCACCATCTTCGCGGCCTTGAAGAGCTGCTCCACCAACGCCTGCTCCTGCTGCTGGGAGGCCGCGTCATCGCCGGACGCCGACCTCTGCTTTTGATGGTAAGCAATGGATTGTGACGAGGGGAAGCTCTGTTGGGCGAGGTGGCTTGTTTGGAGGAAGAGGTCCGGCCTGCCGGAGGGTGAGGGAAGGGAGGTCTGGTTGGAATTCGGGGCGAGAAGAGCTGCGGCGGCAACAGGGGCTGGTGCGTGGCCGAGGAGGAGACGAAGGAGGGCGCGGGGACGAAGAAGCCCGGGTTAGGAGGCGCGAGAAGTTGGAGCTGTTCGTTGAGGAGAGGGTTGGAGCAGAAGAGCTGAGGCCTGTCCACGATGGGCTCTTGGAAGAACATCCCCGCCTGCGGCGGCGCCGACGGAATGACGGTGGCGGGCCGCGGTGGCGGGAAGAGAGTATGGCTGGGTTGGCAACCAAAGGTGGGATCTTGGATGACGGTGTTTGGCGGCGGAGGAATTCTGCTGCTACTGGTGCTGCTATTGCTGCTTGAAAGAGAGAGCCCCCCAACGCCGGAAGAATGATTAGAACAAGAGAAAGGAGGAGTGGTGGGAAGAGTGATGGTGGAGGTGCAGACCGACGGGGCGTCATCCATTCCTCCGATGGTTCCGACGCCGGAGCCTGGATCGACAAGCCCGCCAAAGCCCAAACCAGCACTGTGGTCATCGAATTCGGTCGGAACTGGGGAGAACAGAGCTTGCTGCCTCGAGCCGCCGCTGGCGGCGCCGGAGGAAGAAAGTGCTCCACTGACTTCGTTTCCGGCGTTTCATTGCTTCTTGATTTCTTCATCACTCCAACAGGAAGGCGGGGAAGTTGGTGGGTCGTCGACGTCGCCCATGATCCAATGGAGCAACGTCTGGTCCTGGCCGGGGGAGCCGGCGGGCTCCGAGAAGACGGCCTCCCAGTCCTCCATCCCGAGCCCGCCTCTCTCGCCGCTGGTGAAGCCGATGTCCAGGCCGGCCGTGATGGGCTGCAGCTCCAAGGCCCACTCCTCCCTCCGCTGGGCCTCGGCGCCGCCGCCCTCTTTGGCGAGTGGCCATCTGAGACCGCTGCCGCCGAGGCCAAGCAGGCGGTGTCGGAGGAGCCTCCTCCTCCTCCGCCGCACAGGGAAGGAGAGAGGGTGGAAGTAGAGGTTGGGGGCTCAGGCTCCGCCTGGTCTCCAGCACCGATCTCGGCTCCGACCCTCTTTTTTCCCTCCCTCCTCTGCTTCTTATGCTCTCCAACAAAATAGCTTGCTCTTCTTCCTTTGCTTCTCCCACTAATTCTTCCAATGTCCTCTTCCCGTCGCCACTAAGAGACATGCTTTTTATCTGATAACACAATATCCCACACAGAGACTCAACAAGCCATCAAAACCAGCACCACACGCACACAATTGCTTTGCTCTCAGCCTGTTCATTGCTCTTGGAAGGGTGGATGCCATTATATATAGCCTACAGGTCGACGGGTTTTGTTCTCCTATCTTCCGTGCATTTATCAACCTAATAATAGCAGCAAAACACTGAAGAACTGTGTGCTGCTTGAGCTCCCATATCAAGGGACACTTGTTATGAACTGAAGGTTTTGTTCCTCCCCACTTTTACCCAGTTCCATCTCTATTCAATATCTCTGTCGCCTTCTCTCTGGGTGGGTTTTGGCTGGGGGAGGAGAGCGAGGGCCGGCAGTAGTACCTTGCACTCTTCTTCCTCTCTTGCTTCCCTCTCTACCCCCGCCGTGGATGCGTGCACCATAAAAAGCAGGAAAGCGTCTTCCCTCCCTTTCTCGGTCTAGTCTTGTTATATTTTATTTTGTTTTGTTTGTTTGTTTTCTTACTATGGGCTTTTATCGCTAGCGCTGCATGCGACCCTACGGCTGTTTGTTTAGTAAAGTATTGAGTCTGTTAGAATTACTATTTTACTTATTATTTTCTCGCACACACAACGCGGCGACGCTGCTCGAAACGACGGTCGACGAAGGCAATCATTAACGTCGTAGAAGAGGAAAACCGATTATAGCTTAAAAATATCTCTATCATTATTTATTTTATGTCTAAAATACCCCTGCATCGACCACGCCTCACGTGACCCTTGGAGGAGGTTCCTGTCATTTGCTCTCACGATTTTTGTCGCATTTTCAACATTAAATGTACCGTTATTTTTTAGTTAGAATATAACCTGTTGTTTGATAAAATTGATAAAGGCAAATTTTTTTTTAATTATTATTGTTGGTGCAACCAATCCATCGTTGGCCACATGTCATCTTCAAGAATGATGATTTAAGAATTATATTGGTCAACATCAACTTCAAAGTCGGAATCCCGGAACACCCATCTGCTTTGGCTTTCAACTTGATGGCATATCGACGTAGACTCATCTAGATTGACTTTCAATGGAGCATTGTGATCAGTTCAGATTTTTATCGATCTATCGTCAGGGATGTCGATTTTCTATCAATGTTATCCAGAATCATATACTACAAATCAGTTACTCTTCAGTTTTGCTATAGCTGTCTTCTAACTATGTTACAACTACTCTTCATATGGATAAATACCCATGATTTTATACAGTTGATTATTCTGTTATAACAAACTAATGATCTACCAAACTCTTCTAACGATCTAAGCAAAACTCTCTTTGTATAAAGAGAGACGAAGCACTCTCCGGATGAGGTCATAACATACAGAGCCCAGATTCTGTTGAATTCTTTTTTCCATCGAAGGAAACTTTGAATCCTCACTCTTTCTACTCAAATTACTCTTTCTGTCTTTATTTTCTATTTTCATTATTGTTCTCAAGGTCCTGACTGACTTAAGCATTAGATGATCCTAAATCAGATAATACCCACCGACTTTAGAACTTATTTATAGGTTCATTCGTGGTCTTTATCAACTCGATCCTTAACAGCTCTCCATCTTAATTTCAAACTGGCTTCATCATTTTTTTCCAGAGCCTTGCAGTAATAATTATTAATTATAGATAAATAGAATATATTTCCAGAGAAGATGAATAATGGTGAATTTATATTATTTATTAATATATTATTAATAAATGCATCATTTAGGATTGCAAATGAGTTGAGATGAAGAAAATAATTAATTTAAATAATTGATGAATTGGAAAATATCTAAAATAAAGATGATTTAGGTTTTGGGTTCATTTGGATTGGGTTCTAGTTGGAGCAATCCATTTTCTATTGATCTAAATTAGATCCAAATGATATACTGGGCAATTTGAGTTGGATTGGATTTAAAAATATAAGATCTAAATCCGATCTAAAATTAGACCAGGTTCAAATTTAAAATATAACTCAACTTATAAATCTTTAAATATGAATCTAATTGAGTCTTAATCAGATCAAAACCAATCCGATCACAAAATGGCCTAACCCATTTGTAGCCCTAACATCATCACTCTGGCCTTGAAAATAAGCAACAACATTACCCTAGTTTTTTAATTAATTTATCTTGCAAATAACAATATTTTTTATTTAATAGACCATAAAATTCTCTCTTTCTATATATATATATATATCAGCATTCTTCTAATAAGGTTGCTATATAATTATATCCATATCTATTAAAAAAAAAATATAAGTTTTATTATATGAGTAATATTTATATTTATGTCTATATTCACCGGTTCAAAAGGATATAGATATAGATATGCTACTTTCCGATTAATAACCAAATTGTTTTTCAATTACTAAAAGAGATATTTTAACATAAGTCCATCAACCTTTATTATATGAATTATATCTATATCTATTTAAAATAAATATTAATCTAAACTTAATATCTATATCCATTTCCATATTTGTCAGATAAAAAAGACACAAATAAAGATATACAAATATTCGATTCATATCTAATTTATTTTCAAGGTAAAGATAGTATTTAATTGAAAGAAAAGCTGAATGTGATTCGATTGCTTAGACTCCATTAATATTAATTTATGTCATATTTTTATATATAGACAATATCTAAATTTTATCCACATTCGGTGCATAAAACAAGGTACCCATATGGATACATTGGTATTTGCTTCTTATCAAATATCTGTTCCAGCCGTAATAAAAGATACTTTTTTTACTTTCAAAAACTTAAATGAGATACAGTCACCCAACCTCCACTAATATCTAATTTATTATGCTTTTTATATGTATGGAGGATTTCAAATTTTATACATGTCCATTTTAAACAGACATAAATATGAATTTCACCTCTTAATTAATATCCATCTTTATCCATATATGATATGGATATTGTTGGCGTTCCCTTCATCGGGTAGAAAGATGTGTGCATCTTTGGCCGGTTATATACAGTTGTGCAAATATGCCACCGGTGTCTAAAACGAGAAAGAATAATGATATACATAATAGCATAGGTTCTAACGCCTCGAGCTTTAAGAACTTTCGTTGCAAAGGCACTATTTTCTTAGAGGAGGAGAAAGAGAAGGTAGCCAAGGCTATGAGCCGAGGATAAGAGGTATATATTAAAGGTAATTAGTATAAACAAGGTAAATTAAATAAATATAAAGATAAGTAAAGATAAATAAAACCACATATACTTGATTAGCCAGAAGTCTTGTTTTCAAAATTATATTCTAATATTTATATAGTATATCATAAATGGTCAAATAACCTTTTGTTCCTAGTATTGACAATTGTCTATAGGCTTGGTCTTCGATTCTCTGATGGTTATACTAATTGAACTAACTAGTCCCTGCTCCCTATGTTCTAATAACTATCAAGCTCTATACCATATCACAATTCCTCTCCAAGGCCGATGGGCAAATCCCCATAAGTCACCATACCTACTTAGCCTCGAGCTCAATAAATCCTCAGTTGATCTGGGCCTTTAGTAGTTATTCAGCCTAGTCTAGCTGATGTTCCTTCCATGCGGTATGTGAGGAATCATGTACACTTATATCAAGCTGTTCCTTAGCTATTCAGTCTATTCATTTGGTGGAACTCAAGAGTGTCAAAGTAAGTATCAGTGTTTGAGTTTATCTCACTCTATTAATTCTCGGTACTTAGTTCAAGATCCCATCATCATTGCTTTAGTATTACCAAATGGCCATATACACATCATTATCGGATATTATTATCCGTTAGGATGAGGTGTAAATAGATGTATTGTTATGTAAATAGATGTATTGTTATCTAATTTGTATCTCATCTGTTTTTCAAGCCTAAAGAAGTGCTTTGACCATAAGAAATTTTAAAAATGCTATTTACCATATAAAAGGGATGCAAATATGGATATGTTATATCCAATTTGTACCTGATCTATTTTCAGCTATAAAAAGTGGTGTTTTTACTTCAAAAATAAAAGCATGATCCAATCACTCAGCCTCCATCAATAGTAGATTTGTATCTGCATTTTTTATGCATGGGCATTATCCTTGATCCGTGTTCATTCAAAATAAATTATGGATACAAATTTTAGCATTTGATTCCTTAAATATACCTATATTTATCTATAAACAAGATTCAAATATAGATATATTGATATCCAATTTGTTTCTGATATATTCCTAGCCCTAAAAAATGGATGGTTTATTGACCAAAAAAAATGGAAATGCAAACTAGTCACTCTATCTTCAAGCACCCCGGTAGGAGTATCTGAGTATATCATGCATGGGCAATAATGGAGTTTGACGTTGGAGAAAATTATGAGTTGAAGAACAACACACATGTACATACGATGCACATAATTGTATATCTTGAAATGGATAATAAATTCTTGTTATTTATAATACTATATAGATAATATAATGTGTATACATGTATGCATCCACACATATAGAGGATGAGTTATAATGCATCTGTATGAGCAATTTTATAAGCTGCTTCTACCCTTATACATACCTCCAGACAGTTTTATATACACGGAGATATTTATGTTGTTTGGCTTATATATGCTATCAATATTTTTTCATGCAATGATTATAATAATGATTGCTTCAATGGCATACACCAGATGACAAAATACCATACATGCAAAATTATCTAGCATGCATAATGCATGGGATAAAATTTGTCATTTGCTCTTGAAAGTAACTCATGTAGATTATACGTTTCCTATAGATTATACATTTTCCATGATACGATGCATAGGTAAAATACCCAAAAATGCAAGATTTTTATTCCAATATTTTAATATTGTTGATCATGATTATTAGTACCAGTTTTCATTTTAAAAGATTCCTAATTAATTTCAACACCAAAAAATACTGGAAGCCAAATGTGCTCGAGTGCGTTATAAACTCTGTTATATAATTCATTTACCTAGAAAAATTTGATCAATATTTTTTCCAATCAAAACTATAAGAGGCATTTCTGAAAACGGTGACTTGTTGCTTTATATGAAAGCTTCACATGTTTTTATCATATATATACATGAAAGATTGACCGCTAAAAGAGCCTCTTTGCTTGGGTCCATAGTCACATTTTTGAGATGTCCCGGCTAAGATTCACCCATATTAGGATTTTTGGAGACTAAACTTTTTATATTTTGGTTCTTCTCAATGCTCGGGAAATTTATCCACTCCTCTCTGGATTTTTCCTGTGCATTATATGTTGTTACAAATAGCATTAGTTTTGTGACGACATATGATATTGTCACAAATAACATACTATTCATAATAATTTTTTAATGACATTGTAGCATATTGTCACAAGTAATATACCATTAGTGTTCATTTTTTAGTGACGAATAATATATCGCCATTACTATACAATCTGTTGCGATGATATTATATGTTGTCATTCTTATACTCAATATTAGTGACAAATGTCAATGTTGTCATTAAAAACTCAATAGTAGTGATCATTTTCATGTCATTGCTATTATATTATCACTAATATTTTCAATTTTTATAGTGCCGCTTGTGAATATAAGTCGTAGACTGCATTACGTAGATTTATGTTCTTCTGTCTCTTGGTTTGCTTTATTAATTATCATAGATCTAGTTCCTTGGATAACATGAGCTGCGTTTGCAAGCAAAGTATATGATTCTGAGGATATAGCATTAGATACAGAAAAATGGTGGTAGCAGGGTGCAAATATTAATGTGGATGCCACCTTGTTCTTTTAGTGCTTTCCTAGTGCATCCATCCAAAGTCATCTTGTATTATCTGAAGTTTCACCTGGACAATCAAATCACAAGAGAAGCACACATGACCGGTCATCATCAATCAAGTTCCTACAACTAGTGGCGGAGCACAGCACCCCATCCCTTGGTCTGAAATCTCCAAGCTGGGCTAGCAGTATCTTCCTCCAATGAAGCCAACGACAGTCCATTGCAACGACAAGTGATCGAGGTAATATTTGACGTGTCATGTCATGATGACTTTGCCAAACCGAACGATGTGTGCAGTAGTTTTGATGGGCCAAGCACAACTTACGCTTTTGTTCACAAGCTAACGAGTCCATTCCCGCATTTATTCTGGGTGTTCGCCCTCTTCTAGTATCCCACGAGAGGAGCATGCATGCTCTGCGTTTCTCAATGCAACGAACAAGCTTGAGTACGTATAAGCTATTGTTTTGTTTGTTTCTTGAGTTTAGACTTTCTTTTTCTTATAGCTTTACATTTATTGTTGTATTTTATTTATTTGTTCTTTGTTCACGTTCCCTTTAGTTTAAACGTGATAAAGATTAAGTGATGAATTAATCGCTAGAGATACCTTGAATTTGTGATGCACAATCCACGGTGGGATAAAGTGAGGATTGCATATCATGTGGAAAAGGAAGAGAAACATCAAAACATCTAAAACTTTCGTGATGTTTAACTACGATTACATTGAGATTAGGTACACGCACTTGAAATGAAAAGCTGGAAATCTGACACTTTTCCGAGCAAAACCTACTCATATAGTTCTGAAGCTGAAGCCTCATATGTACCATAATATATATATACCCGACATGCTGGACTCCGTTTAAGATGGTTTCAGATATTCTAGTAACTTGTCAACCTCCGCTTCCACCCTGTTCGCATTATTTTTCTTGTTTTTCGTTTTGACAAACCCCCATTCACATCTTGCTTCCTCCATTACCTCCTTGGATCCTAGAATTCTAATATTACGAAGGATCTAACCAGAAATAGGGTGTTATTCATGTGTAGGGCTTTTGGTCTGGTCTTAATGGATGGTTTCCTCTCTACTCACAGTAGCCTGTAAACTCTGTAACCGAACAATTAGCCTTTACTTCATCGATCCAGATGGAATAACAGAAAAGCTTGTTGATTGAAATTTTCATCATCCCTATTAATTAAGCATCACCAGATTAGTCTGAAAGATGCGTTTCTCCAACCCTCCTCTTAATCTTTGTTGTCCCCTGTTTTCCTAAGAATAATTCTATCACGAGTGATTGTAACTTGTGAAAGCTCAAAAATGTGAACCATGCACGCAGGCATCGAAAAGCAAAGTATTTGGTACTGTTGCTCTCAAGGACTACGGCCATTTAGGGTAGGGGTGCTACTTCGTCCATTTTAAATAAAAGTTTTGGTTTATTTGAGGGAATGGGGGTCGGAGACATGCACGCTCAGCGCTGATGTAATTTGCTTTAGAGAAATCATTGTTTTGTCCTGTCAACTGGAATAAATGAAATAGTTTATTCCAAGCCCATGTGACGGCTAACAATAATGCACTCCCCTGGTCTCCAATGGAAAATGGCCAACATTATCCCAGCTTTGAAATCCCTACCGCCCTCTTCAAGGTGTTACTTGATCTTTGTTTCTTCTCCTCACCACCTTATCCCCATGCTGTCCCATCTTTGCTGGCCAACAGTAAGATGATTGTGACATGCTGTTCCTCTCCCCTCAAGGTTTCGTATACCCCAAGCATTGTACTGCTTCTAAAACATGCCAACTCTTCCTGCACGCCCACATGCCGTACCAATTTGAATATAACATGCCATGTATCATTTTTCATGACATGAAAAATAAATAAAAAAAAAATCAACCAGGTGTGTTTATTTGTGAAGGCATCATACAGTATTTTAGCAAGATATATAGTCTTGGGCCACTACATGTTGATAAGGACAATGAGGATGGATATTGTTGATCTCAAGCAGATGTTAACATTCTTAAACCCATCTTCATAAGTATTAAAGTAGTGTATAGCCGTCCACTTGGTAATTCCCGAAAAGATAAGAACATAAAATCTGAAAAAAGAGTGGAATTTAATATACAGCAGGTCACAATCTAGTCAGGACTCTCGTTTCAACGAATTTTTAATTTAATATTAAACTTACAAATAAAACGTGCTTGATTGGCTTGGTCGAGAAATGCACACGTGTCCACTTCCTTTAATATTCGGAGACTATTAACGTATTAAAGATGTTGAACTTGAATCCAAACCCTTTATTAAAACGTGAATCAGTGGAATGTTTTACAGACAAGGAAGTTAGAGTGCCAAGAGCTAAGCCAAGGTATGGCTTTCGATTACGTCCGATGAAAGTTTCGGTCCACTCGATGTATGAAGCCAATTTCAGTCATTCAAGCAACTAAAATTCGATCTTTCAATTCTTATTTTATTTTATTTTTTTGATAACGAACTGAAGTTTGATCCCTATTTTAAGTAAACTTAACTAAACTGCATGACAGCAATAAAAAATGGTAATGAGATACCATCACTGCATCATGCCTATATTGTCCCAAAATATTAAACTCTAGACGCCCAAGAAGACAACTGAGGAAAAAAGGTAGGACACTGATATTTTTGAGGATCAAACTAGAGCTTGCATTAGACATCAAATGTGGGGAGACATGACTCGTAGTTAGAACAAGATATGGGATGGTTATGGCAGATGTGTGAACATTTGTTTGTGTGGTTAGCATGAAGGAAGTATTATATACTCCTAAATAAATATGTAAATATCGTTTCATCTAAGGTTTTAAATTTCATGAGTTAGAAATATCTGATATTTTCATGAAACAGGACATCCCGCTATCCTGTTTTATCCCGATTATACATTTCCATAGATATTCTCTATCTTTCTTCTTTATTTTTTTCTTCTTTATTTTATTTATTTCTTTATTTCTTTCTTTT
>KE504831.1:525790-541820 GCA_000441515.1 Elaeis oleifera
CCTCTGCCTATAAATAAGGCCTCCCAGATATGTTATTCTCTAAGCTCTCGTCTCTATCTCAAAACTCTGCTAAAATTCCGTTCGAGCTCTCCATTCTTGTTGAGGCAGAGAACTGACTTGAGCGTCGGAGGGTCTTGCCGGAGCAACCCCAACTCCGGTTTAGACTTCCTTTTGCAGGTCCCGGCGGCGACCGCGGCACCCTTGACTCCAGCTTCTTCGACGCCGGTGGATTTTTGCAGCAACAGACCTCATCCTTTTCTCTACCTGGGAGGTTAGAATGAGCTATTGTAACTCCGGCAAAGTGAAAGGATGAAAATTAATATCGAAAGCTTGGGCGCAGGCCAACCAGCAGCTCTTGGCAAAGGAATAGTCAACGAAGACATGATGAACATCTTCGATATTTTAAGGATATAGATCGTAGAACTGCTGACCCATGGGAATGATATTTCTACTGCATAATAACTTCTTGCAAGGAAGTTTCCACCAAACCAGCTTCCACCAAAACATCTTCACTCGCATTAGCACTTCCAACTTCCAAACATTCTGAAATAGACTGCTATTTTGAGTGAGAGCCCTCTCCTTACACAGATATTGAGTGTCCCTTAACCTCACCTCTTTCCATCTTGTATTCCCCCAGCAAATTTGATCAGGCCAATCATAGTACGGCAAGGGGATAGCAGTAATACATGCTATCATATCCTCAGGAAACAAGGAGGTCAGAATATTCAGATCCCACCTTTTATTAGGGGACATAAGATCTTTGACCCTCCAATGTTTGCAATAAATAAACATCCATATTGATGAAGGTAGGAGAAAGAGATATGGGGACAGAAGTGATCCGCGGGTCATTTATCAAATTCACAGAGTACCATCTCCAATAGTCCATTGGAAGTTAAACTTTGACCTTAGCAACCTGGGCAGATATTTTAGCCCAAATAGTGGAACAACGAGCAGGCTTCTTATAATTATGCCAAGCACCAAAAATTTATACTTGACAGCAACCAGCTGAACCCACAAAGATTAAGATCTGAGGATTGCCTGTGCTGCCAATCTACATAAAAAAGATCTTTCTTCTCAGCCAAGGATGCAACTCCAAGCCCATCTTCATTTTCGGGGAGCAAATGGTATCCCAAGACATTAAATGCATGCCTCGTCTGGCAGAAGGGTGCCCCCAAAAAAGCCCTAACATCCTTTTCGATTTTATGGATCAAGGTTGCAGGAATACTAATGGAAGACATGGAATACAGAGGTAAGAAAGTCAAAACAGATTGAACAAGAGTCAAGCATCTAGCAAAGGAAAGAGTCCTCCAGGCCCACCTTTCAATCTTATTAATAACAGCCTCTCTAATATTTGTAGGATCCACAGCCACCAACTGGTTCCCAGTCACCGGCACTCCTAGATACCTCCATGTTCCTCTCTTTTCTGTCATATGTAATAGGGCACAAATAGTCCGCCTGGTAGTATGAGATGCAGAGGGACCGAAGGAAATATAGAACTTAGATTGGTTGACCTGTTGACCCGACATTGAACAGTAAGCATCCAAGATCGCCTTAATACAAACTCCATCCTGCACTGTCTTTGGCAAGGAAAGAACATCATCAGCATACAATACATGAAAATTTAGGTCCACCTCGACCTGGGTTATAAACCCTTAACCAATATTATTCAACAGCATACTTAAGCATTAGAATATCTGAACATAAGATATATAAATAAAGAGATATAGAACATCCTTGGCCCAACACACGAGTAGGCGAAAACTAATTAGCAGCAGAGCCATTTATGAGGAGAGCAAAATTAGTCTCTATGAGGCAAGCCCGGACTCAAGCAATAAAGCAGCTATGAAAATCAAAATGATGAAGAACTTCAAGCACAAATTGCTAATGCATCCTGTCATATACCTTCTCCATGTTTATTTTGAGAGTCATAAGATATCGAATAGGATGTGCTCAATGTAAAGAATGCATGATTTCTTGACCAATTCGGATATTGTCTATAATGTTCCTGCCCGGCACAAAGGCATCCTGTTCAATAGCAACAAGTTTGGGAGAATAATTTTGTTCTATTGACCGAGATACCAGCTACAATTTTGTAGATTAGAAATACTATCTTCAACACCAACCTCCATTTATTATTATAGTAGTTCGTAGATAGACGAAAACACTGGAACCACCATGCTTAACCAGCCTTGAACATAAGGTGCGACACTTGGATTTGCCTAGTTTGCGTATCGAGGGTAGGAGGCCTCTGTGGTTAACAATGTTAATATTTGCCTTAGTTGGCGGGAACCTAGTTTATGTCATTGAAGGCCAAATTTGCCTGGCTAGATACCGCCTATTGACATCCCCATGCAGTGTAGAGTAATATTTTTTTTCAAACCTCTCACAAAAACCCATCGATTGCATCACTGTCATTTTGCCCAAGTCCATCAATCAATCCGAGCTTCGCGGTAAAGTATTTTAGTCTACCAACCTAAGCTTCCGCACGCCCAAAATCATTCCTCTCCATAGCTTCAGTCAAAAAAGGCTTGCCGAGAGTTCCTGCACCAACATCTTAGTCGTCTCAGTGCATTGCCAATGCTTTGAATTATCAAGTATACTTCAGCTATGGTGTCGTTTATGATTGACCAAAGATGATAGATTTTTCCGCAGCCAATATGACGTAGCAAGCATTTATGGAGAATTCAAAATTGACATGTATGATCCATGCTCTATCGAAAAATCTTACTACATATCTTATATTGATGATAAATCTTTCTTAATTAGCACAATTTTGATATATATACGCAAGTTACTAGGTTTACTGAGAGGTTGTCTAAATATTCAAATTCTTAATCTCAGGATGCTATGTGATTTCATAGAAAATTATCAAGTAATTATATTACAGAGAAGTTGAAACCATCCACCGGATTGTTTTTAATAAAATTTAATTTAAGTTCTCAAGATAGTAATTGAGCCAAAAAGAATAGAGTTCCTTTCCATCCTCAAAACTTATACAAATTGTATTTAATTTTCTTGAGATTTTTACCACACAAGCACAAAGAACTCCAGGGTTAGGAATCCAGGCAAGATAACAAATTACAACACGTTCATAGAATACTACAATGCTTCCACCTCGAATCATACATATGAGCAGAATGGAGGCGTTGATAAACTAATAAGGATCACCAAGAATTTTGAGACATGAGGAGAGGTTCAAAACCTATTATCCTGATTTAATAGAACAACATAAATTGCCTATTTATTACGATTCATTATCTAATCTAGTCGTTTAATAGTGAAGTTGTTGGTAATCTCATGGAACTATCGGGAAATTCAGTTGCAATCCCGGAACTTTTAATTTGCCGACAGCATCTGCGTAGATATCATTCATGAAATTAACCATCGCCTTTCATCAAAATAAAAAAAATGCCGGAATGGCCAAGTTTTCCAACTTATCATTAACCCTCTACGCCACGCAAAAGGCTCTCTTGCATTTGACCGTTGATCTGTCGCCATTCAAAGATTAAACGGACAGCCTCATCTTTTCCGCATCCTTTTCTTACCGGCTGCGCTTTCCTCCGTCATCCACCGTCCAAAGACATAGCCCGCTAACAAACCAACGGGTGTAATATTTCAAAATGCCAGAGATGGTGCGGGCTATATTATCCGGAGCTCGAACATCAAATTTTTGACTGCTAGAAGATTTCATATCTTTGATCCATATGTTCTTGAGTTGAAGCTCGCGGTTTGGACGGATTTTATCTGTGCAAAATATCAGCTACGAGCTGAGAGGATCTTCGTCAAGGATGATTCGATCACGATCGTCGATTGAATTCGAAACGAAATGAAGTATTTAAAAATTCATCCACTGTTCCATAATACCTGAAAGTTTGTCTGATATATCATCTCATCATTTGTGTGGCATATACTTCGAAAGATGAGTAATGTTGTGAATTGGATTATCTTTTTTATTGTGGAGCATATCAAAATTTAAACCTGATGTCAAGATGATGATTGCCTTCGGACCGAGATATTTCATATTCTAATTCTTTACACTGTACTTATATGGTAAGAATGGTGTAGTAAAGCATGTTTGCATTAAAAAAAAGAAAAGACGAGTCCCAAACCTTAAACTGATCCGCCGGAGCACCGTAACGGGCGGCGAGCGAGGGTACGCGGAAGGCGAGAGGGGTGTCCCGGATGACTCGATTTATTCCCCGTTGTACAAATCCAAACCTAACCTTCTCTTCCCAAACTAAATCTTCGGAGACCAACGGTCGTACCAAAATTCGATGCCATATGGCATGACAACACTGGTCCAATTTCGAAATGGTTCGATAGGTACCACTCCCCTGGTGACTCGTGGCAATGGTGGCTGTTTGGTACAATTGGGCTTTCATCCTTCAAGAAACCCCGGTCCTTCCCCTCTCCTTATTAAAGAGACGAAACAAATAATGGGAGAAAGATCTCAAGCGATCCGATCGAATCCTCGGAAAGCGTCGGGAGGAGCCCAAAAAAGAAGAATCCAAAACCCTCCTCCGACGCTATCGAGGCTTTCCCCTGTTCGCCTCCGTACGTTCTTTTTCTTAAATTGAAGAACAAGAATCAAGATTCGCTCTTTATCATCTCCGTTCTAGGGTTTTGGGTGCTCGATTTTATGAAATCTTGAATTCTTTTTGTCCTCTTTGCTTCATCAATTCGAAATCTGCGTTGAATTTTGTGTGAAATTATTTTCAGGTCGATCGCAATGCATTATTTCGTGTACGGGGAATGAGGGGTTGCTTTAGATTTTGGTGCTCCTGGTTCTTTGGTCGAGGGGGAGTAGCTGGGGTTCGTCGGGATGGCGGTGAATTACTTGTACGCCTCGGCCATCAGCACGGTGATCAACCTTGTTGGTTTGCAATGGTGGACGGTCTCGCTGCTTGATGGCATGAAATCTGATGGCGTAGTTGATGGGAATGAGGTTGGCTCGAGGAGTGTGGGGCCGGCGCTGGAGCTGCTCTTGGACTCGCATGTTACCATTGCGTTGCTGGCGAGTTTTGTGCTAAATTTGTTCATTCTTGTCATCCTGTGCCTCAAGGTATTTATGTTAATCTTGAAAGAATTGGTTTTTGAGATGACGTGTGGTGCTGATTAATTTTATCACTCAGGTTGTATGTAATGAGAATAGCCTCGTAATTGCATGATATTGATCAAGAATCGTATTGTTTGCTAATATTGTAGAGACAGCAGTGTAGATTGTTGTGCTCATCATATTAGCTTGTTCTGTTTGCTAATTGTTTACCATCTTTCTTGATTTTGCATGTTCAGTATCTTTGAATTCGATTTTGCACAATATCATGAACTTAGAAAAGAGTTTCAGAATAACAACCAAATTATTGAAAAATAACAAACACATGAAATTGTTTTATGCATTGGTTTGCAGACCTAACTAAGTATTGAATATTAGGATGCATTGTACTAAACAAGTTGACAGAACTTGCTAGGAAAGCCTAATCCTTCGTAAGAAAGTCCAAAATCCTTGAAAAATAAGATAGCTGAGGCTTGTGAATAGGAAAGATATCAAATGAGCTGATTAAGCCATCGAAAAAAAAATTGCAAATAACAAGCCATTATTTGAAGAAACCTGTGCCACATGATAGGATGAGGCAGGTAAATCCTTATTCTTGAAATCCTCAACTCTTGCCATTGATTCATCTTTTCCCCTCCTTTACCTTGACTAATAATCTGCAACGAGGAAAAACCAATCTAATGTATTCACAAAACAATTCTCGCCCACCCACCCTCTTGCCCCCTGACCACCGCCACCCGCAACACCTCCCCCCCCCAACAAACCCCTGGGTGTCACCAATCGCCTATAAAAAAGGGTTTCAACATCATCTTCCCTGATTATTTGCCTACCATCTTTGCCACCATCCTTGAAATTAAGCTGTCAAGATTGATGGTTGCAGGAGAATGCAAGCTTGTAAGTTCTCAAAGCCCCTAATTAAGCCATAGATGCTGCCGAGGGAGCTTGAGGCTGAATAATTGTGGTTGACAGGGGAGGTAGAACAACAGCTCGCTAAGGTCTCAATAACCCTTTAAGAAAGCTTGAGTAGGTTCCTCGAGGCCACTAATGCATCCGGAGATTCATCAGGGGTTTTGTCATGGACCGTGGAGGAAGAACAATGGGACTCTCAATCACAAATGCCTCATACTGTCAAAAACCCTCTGCAATCTGTGATGGAGTAGTCTGTTATATCAAACTACAAGACTTCTCTTCGTGCAAACTCAGAATGGTTCAGATGAATGTTGGTAAGACCAATGAGAAACAATTCTAGATATGTCAGTTGTAATATGGAATGGTTTAGGACGTTTATTTTGGACCAGATAACTGGTTGTTCGACAGTTCTAGAAGTTAAATCGTGGTCTTTAAATATTATTCTCAATCGTCAGGTCAAGCCACCTAAATTAGTCAATAAATAACAAGTTAAGGGAATGTCAGTCATTGAATCAATATCAAATGGTGTTAGTTGGATCAGAACTAATGGGTAGAGAGGAAAGTGGCCATTTATTATGTTGCTATTGGTTGCAAAATAAGCCTTTGTATTAATTTGCTTTTACTTGCAGCAGGAAATAATGGTATAGATTTAATGCCCAAGATGCAGGCCAAAACAGCCCATGACTGACAGTACAAAACAATGCTGCCTATTGCACAAAGAACCCAAAAAACTTGCATGAGCTTGGGCCTTATGTAGGTAATCTGGGCATGTTTAATCAGTCACGTTCACCCCATGTCAGCTTTCTGGGTCAAATTGGGTTCGGGTCAGGTCGAATGGTTGATATCAACATCACAGGAAATTGACCCAATCCTAGTTTAATATAACCAACCCATTGCCACTACTGTTAATTGGTTTGAGTCAGGCTAATATAGACTTGATATAGGACATGACCCAACAAAACCCATTTCCACCCCTATTAACCAGGCTCCCTAGGATGTCAGGTAAAAGTGCAGTTATATTTTCGCAATATGATCTCAAGAAAGGATATGTTAAGAGCTGCATCCATTGACTGATGCTCTTTCAATGTCTAGCTAGAGAAATTTACTTACCTTGCACTTGCAATATTTATTGATTTTCTTTTTCTTTTTAATGTGCAGACTATATTCTTTGTTCAGTTGTATCCTTCAGAGACTCGAAAAGTACTGGAACGCCTTATTAATTATGTAATATACAAGGTGATGATCCTCCCTCTTTTGTCACCCTTCTGTAAGCTCAAATAGCTAAAATTACAGTACCATATCAAGTATTCACTGTATACATTCTCACATTTAAAAATGGCAACTTATGCCTGCTTGTCTCATGAATCACTCATAAATGTTATACATTTTAGTATCAGTAATTAATATGCTCTCTTTCTTATACTTAAGTTTTGTCTCACTGATATTATAGTTTGCTTAACAAAAATGTTAATTTACTTCCATTAATTATCCATGTGAAAATAATGCGGATGCAATATATTTTGACAGTTTCTGTTTGCATCAAGCTATAATATCAATGAGACAAGCAGGTATTACTTTCCAATGTAGAATCTCTTGCACATTTTTTCTAGCATTGCTAGATCTAGAAAAGAAGTTTGTTAGCATAAGTTAAAGGTTTTAATCTTCAGGGTAGAAGTGCGCTAGACAAATGATTATGTGATCATGAACATTCAAGGGGAGTAAGGTGTAATATAAAATTCTTTTTGTGTTATGCTTAGTGCAAGAATGAGTTTCCATTCTCTGAGATGACAGAGCATGGGTAGGGAGCAAAGGCAAAGGCGATGTGAATCTCATGCTATGGGAATAAGCTATCTAAAATAGCTATTGCAGAGACTACTCTGACTGCTTATTTCTCTTTAATTTTTAAGAACATCAGAAAGATGATCTGAAAGAAGACAATGAAGAAAGTGATGTTAAAACTTGGAAAGGATAAAATTATAGGAACATAAGATAATGGCTTTGTATCTTAAAATTCATTATGTGAAATAGGAAAAATCTAATTGAGGTGCTAGAGGAAATTCATAGGTAAAGCAAGACAGTGAACAGTTACCTTTTGCCGATTCTTAAAGTGATGGCAAGATGGCTAAAAAGGCCTTTCACAAACACATACACACAGATAATGAGTCTTTTTGTAGGGAAGACATGATCTAAATGGGCTTTGGTTCATAATGTGCAGTTGGGTTCATTGAAGAGAGAAAGGAGCTTGCCATGACTTGTAGGCTGCCAAGCTATATGTGAAAGTGACAAGAGAACCATTCATTTTTCCTAGTGCTTCCTTAAATAAAATTTAGAAAAAATCAGAAGGATTATAATCTTTGGCTAAATTGTGCCATTGCTTCATGGTACAATAGACCTAGGTGTCTTGTTTAGTGTGTGCGTTTTTTTTTCTTTCCCAAAGGGAATAAATTTTCTTTGTTAAAATGTAAAGTTGTTCTTGAACCTAAAGGTGTACACACCAGAAGGACAAGATGACTCTTGTTTTGGAGTATTAACTGTGCAGTTTTGAGGAGACAAAAGAGTATGAGCATAGGAATTTAATATTCATTAGTCTCAACCATGAATCTGATTAAATGTGGCATCCAGTATTCATTTAAATTTATGCTAGGATGATCGATTTTACAGGCTACCTTTTGACTTCTTAATTGTTTATAAGGCAATGAGTGCAAAGGAAATAAAGTATCCACTTATGGTTTTTAGTCAACTTGGAGAAACCCTATGATTGGTGTTGTGAGAAGTAACTTAGTTGGCATTAAAGTAGATACAAAATATTAACATGCTTGTTGCTTCCATCTCTACTTTACTTCTTGTTATAAATTCATATCAATGAGTTGTTGCCTCCAGTGGTTTATACCCACTTTACTGTATTATTACCAGCTCCTTCGTCTATGCGTGATATTGGTGTGATCTTCTGATCCCATGGTTTGCATGGGCATATATCTATTTCATATTATCATACAAAGTTGTCAGTTCTCAAAATCCTTAATATTGTTGCATTTGCTGTTTCACATGTTTGAACAGGGAACTTTTCTTCCACTGGTTGTACCACCTAATATGTTTCAAGTGGTCTTTTGGTCAGGATGGCTGGTCTTTCTTGTTCCTAAAGGTAATGTAACAAGTCATGCTAGCTTATTTACATATGTGGTAGCTTTGGACTGTCAATTTGTAGGTGTAACATATTCTGTTCATGTTTTTTAGATGTTTCAATCATTGGCCAGAGATCGGCTTGAGCGGTTAAATGCATCCCCTACTGCAACACCTTCAAAATATTTTCGTGTTTTTTCTGCCTTGTTGCTTGTTCTGTTTGCGGACCTCCTATGGTAATGTTTTCTGATGTGTAAGCAATTGTACTTTGGAAGCTTTCTCTGAAGCCTGCTATCCTCTTCTAGCTAGCAATAATGTGAAATCAGATTTTGATGCTTCTTATTCTCTTATCTTCATGTTTTACTTACACAGATAATATATGTTGATATGGTGATTTCTGGAAATTTTCATCCATGATATCTTTCTTTTGTACTCTTCTGTCCCTTTTGTTCTCTTTGGTCCTAGAACTAAACGAGTAAAATAGGTGTCACTATGGGTTGATATGGTTGAAACTCATCATTTCTGAAGCTCTGAGTAATATACACACTTTCTTTATATTTGTTCAACACAAGCTCACAAGGTTTGTTATGTTTTGAAAAGAGCAAAGAGTTACTTGGGTGTTGTGAAACCAGAAGACTAGAAGCACAACAAATTTTCCAGTGAGTTTTTCTTGAAATATCAAGAAGATTTATTATAAATGTAATATAAAGAAAACTTTTTTTTTTGCTTTTATATTGGTGTTTTTCACTTTCAATTAGCAGCTGCAGTGTTGTCTTAACTAATTGTAATCAGTGATCATGTCTTGAGTGTAGTGCCTCCTAAAAGTGATGGATAGCAATTGAACTTTGATTTTGTCACAAGCATGCAAGGATTGCTGATGTAGCATTATAAGGGTAGGAATTTTTTTGGATCATAAGTCAGGTGCAGGAACCACTCATTATTTGGAGCTAGGTTTTGAATCTCACAGAATGTCTCTTATTGGCTATAGTTTGTACCAATTGGCATAAGGTACCAGCCAGTCCCCTCCCCTCCCTCAGCACTAACACAGAAGAAAAGAAAGGAAAAAAAGTGTAAGAACACCTTTAAGCTTGATTCCAAATGTGGGCTGATTTGGGGCTAAGAAATCATATTGAGGAGTGCCAAGTGCCACTTGCAGATAGAATTGTACATGCAAGATGGCACAAGCTGGTATGCTTGAGATTTATCTTGTTATGGAGACCAGTTGAGAATCACTTTTACAAAGAATAACTTATTTGATTTAAGATTATTTCATGTCTAAAATTTAATTCAATGACTATTGTTGAATCCTGCTAAAGGTACTATGAAACTGGCGCATGATAACATATCTCAACAAACAATATACTTTCATTGATTCATAATCATATTTTCTTTAACAATTTGGAAATGCTCAACCTCTCTTTCTGTACTATCAGATATCAAAGGTCACTTGCTTCAATGATTTTTTTTTTTTTTTAAGTTCCAAATTCCCACTTGCCGCTAGTTATCTCTAGTGGATGATTCATTTTCTGCTTTTGTAATTTATAACCTGGCCATCATCTGATCCCATTCTTTGATGCTCCTACTTTTACATATTGATAGAACTAGGTTATGTTTTGGGTCATTCTAGTGGAGAAGTGCAACTTTTACAACATTCACCTATAGTTCCAGTAAAAAGTGATCAATTTGTTTTGATCCACTCTACAAAATCACAAATTGAGTACAGAATTGAAGAAAAACTGCTTTGGATTATTACAACAGATTATAAAAAAATCTATCAGGTAGAAATTTCTATTATGTCTTGCATGTATAGCTCGAAAAATACTAAAGGAACCTATAAATCCTTACTATCCATTAAGATTACTTGATTTCTTAAAATAATAATAATAATAAAGCTTTTAACATAAGCCAAGAGTGATCTTAGTGAGAATTCATAACTGACAGAGATTCATTTGCTTTTTGGAATATATTTTGTTTTGTTTTCCTTTCTCCTCTTTTCCTTGGTGTTGGGGAGGGGTACTCAAGGCTAGTGAACTGAATCTTCACCATAGGATATGGAGTCCATTGGCCTATAAAAATATATTTTCAATTAAAACTTGTGCTCTTATGTTAGTCTCTTAGGAATATTACACAAAGGTCTTTTCTGAAAATCATATGACTAACCACAACATGTTTTTTCCTTAAAGCCTAGAATTGAACTCCTAGCCTTATCAGGTCATCTGGAAAACATCGAGTATATCTGATGTTCTCGATTGCAGTACTTGGTGGAGCTGGAGTTAAGGAAAAGTAGGGTTTGATTGAATATATCATCATGCATTCCAGTTAGAGAAGGTAGGACAAAATATACCTTTTTGGTAATTATTAAAATCAAAATGGTAAAGAAATTCTTTTGTTAAGTTTGTCGTGAGATGCATGTGCCCTAAATTAAAGAATGTGGTGCTGGTAGGATTCACTGAGTGTCGGTTGAAGTTTAACTGAAGTTTTATGGATCTCATGGGTTAAAATGTTATGTCTAGTGCAGAATCAAGAATTACGATGCTTCTAGTCTTTATGTGCCTTAATTATGTTTCAAGGCCTTGATTTAATAAAATATTCAAGTCTAACCCAGAAAAATGTAGATAGCAGCAATTGGGTGAGTGGAGTAGTTAAGAGGATAGAGGGAAAGAAAGAAGAAAAGAGAAGGCAGTGGAAGAGCAGCTGAAACTAGCTCTATACTTTTTTTCTTTTATCAAATACAACACCAAGATGACTATTCTAACCTGTATTGATTTAATTCACCCAGTCCCACTATTTGTCCTAATTTGAGTTTCACTAGTACTTAACTGACTAATCTCATGTATCAGAACCTAAAATTTTTCCTTAATTGCAAACTTTATATTTTCATGGACTCTCCTATAAAAGAAGTCCTAGACTTAACTAATCCAGTATACCTAACGTAGGACCTCTACATACTAAACTTATAATCCTACCCAAAATAAGAACAAAAGTAAGTCTAAAGAAAGATCAGCTGGTATAAGAATTTTTTAATACTGAGATACTGTGACTTAACGTATAAATTTCTTCCTTGCTACATGTAATATAAGCACTTGAGTACTTTTGATACTTTAATGGACTCCAACTTTCTTGGCAGCCAGATATGGATCCAAATCATTATGATATGCAATTATGCATAGTGTCATATGACCAAGGCCGTTGGCTTTATCATCCATAACTTGACTTAGACAAAAATAGGACCCATCAAATAATGTGGTTGTCTATTTTACATGGTATCCAAATATTTATGAAACCTACTCTGTACTCTAAAATCTCTCTAGCTGAACACTCATCACAACCTAATTTAAATCTGACTTTGTTTGCCCCTCTTCACTTTTGCATGCTCTCTCTGTTTCTCTCTATCTTTATCTTTGCACCCTCCTCCATCCTCCTCCACAACCCTTTCTTGCTTAAAAATAACACATACTGTCTGATTAGCATTATTCTTAAATTTGGTGGCAGTAAAGATGATTGATTGTAAAGGAGGTTAATGGAATAGAAGATAAAACTGCTAAGTGGGAGAGAATGGATTAGGGAAATTTTATACTTTATATTTATTTAATTAACTTAAAAGAAGTTTAAGTTAAGTATCAAACCTTGGGTAATCTTTGCTGAAGAAGGGAAACCACTTCTGGGCAGATTGTTGGGTTTGAATTCTTTTTTTTTTTTTTCCTTAGATGGATAGCATGTGATAGTTGTGGAGCTAGTTAATTGATATCATGGGTAACATTTGGTAATTACAGGATAAGTCCCACTCAAGCTGACCTGCACTTTGGTTGTTCTGTCATTAGCTGATTGTAATCCACACATCATCTTTTTCTCTACACATATCTCGTAGGAACTTAGTCTAGATTATGCTAGTGATAATGTGCTGGTGTGATACTAGATGTAGGGTCTTTAGAACATATACAAAGGAAATTCCTATTTGTTGTTTTCATCTCCAGAGGACTTAACTACTACCATGCTGAATCTTATTTGGAAATGATGATTCCTTTCAGAATTTTTTTGGGCTTGTACGCCTGTTGGCCCCAAACACATGTTTCTTTGTGGTTTGAATTAACTTGTTAGACATTTCTTGTGTTTAAATAGATGAGTTAATTGTTGAGGGAGCAATGCAGAAAACATTAGTGGTCTTATATTTCTGCTTCAGAAAGTCATTGTTGTCATCATCATCAAATGAATTCCTCCGTTTCTAAGAGATTGTGCTGGATATTGCAGGTTTACTTTATAACACCACAAGATACACTTTTAGCAGGTTTTTGGATTATTGTACTTCATCAATGATATAGATTGGAAGCTGACTTTCTTAAATGCTACAATTTAGATAGTGAACCCTTCCTAGCTTCGGTCTTTCTTTCACTTTTTTTTTTGAATTATTCAATTTATTTCAATCCTCATCTTCTGCTACTGTGCTATATCTTGTCCAATAGATGCATTTTAAATTATATTTGATGTTTTCATTTAATAATATATCCATAAGTTAGTGCAGTTTAAGAGCAATGTTGTTTTAGAAAGAAAAACTGTATGACTATTTATGAGTAATGTATTGTGCATTCCTTTTAATTCAATCTCCATATTTTATGGCAAGCTGTTGTTGTGGTTTCACCAAGTTCAACTTAAAACGTAGTTATGTTCATGTTGCTCACCACCAGCTTTGGACTATTCTGGAGTATCAAACTCTTCTTTTGACCATTTTGGAAATCTTATTTCTAGACCTCTATCTTCATCTACCCTTATTGTCTGCCAAGACTTTGAATCGCTAGCTGTTGCCATTGACCAATGGTAGACATTTAGCTTGCGTGTTTTCATGTTTTTCTCAGTAGGCATAGAAAAAATGTATTGCTTATTATTATAAAGTCGAGGCTGAGCAGTAAACTATGGAATTCTAGCTTGATAAACTACTGATAGATATCAGTTCAATTTTTTTGCCTTTCCTTTTGTTGCCTAGAAAAGAGGTTTACTAGTCAACTTGCTAGGCATTCTTATGATATATTGCAGTGTCAGTTTGTTCTTTTTATCTTGCATCTTCCTTATATGTTTGCAAGTTTTTCCTTTTTAATTTGAAATTTTGAATAACTGAGCTTTGAGCACAGCTCTATCTCTGCCTCTTGTTAGGAACTAAATTCCTTTAATGAGCATCTCTCACTAATGCTTTAATTTCAGGATGAAGCTGTGCATTATGATCTATAAGTCATCCAGTTCTAGTTTATTTGTTCTCTTGTTCTTCGAGCCTCTTGGTATTGCCTTTGAGACATCACAGGTATTTGCACCTAAGGATTCTGCAACTTCAACAACTTAATCGTTTTCTACCAAAGAAAGAACAATGTAATTGTTTACTATGTTATCGAACTGACACATCTCATTGCCTGACATATGGTTATAAATTATAGTGCATGTTCATCAAAACAAGCTGGACTTTTTAGAATTAGATGATAACTTCAGAAAAGACGTATACATGAATCCTGCAAGGTTCAGAAATGTGGCTTTAATTTCAAATATTACAATCTTTTTTAGAAAGAAAGCATGTAAAGATAACACTCGTAATATGTGTCATTTTAGACTGTGATGTTCTTGTTTATGATAAACTAACACATGATAATGTAAGTCAAATGAAATTTATGCTCCATGGTAGCAAATTCTGTCAGCAATTTTGTTCTCTATATTCTTTTAGATCTAGGATCAAAGCAATGTCTAGTTCTTCTAAAGAATTTCAATATTCAAGATTATTTTGACAAGATCCTTTGTGGAATTTGAAGAAATGAAGTGATGACCTGATTGCTGCACCAATTGCAATATTTTTTTTTCTCGGAAAGTCAGTTTTGGCTCAACCACTGAATCTGGCCTTGGTTTCAGACTGGATCTGCTTAAAAATAAAACACTTGCTTCAGTTTTGGAGTTCTGGCCCATAAATATTTAGCATGGTTTTTGCAGAGTTGCTAAACATAAGACATACTTTATAGATTATCTATAACTACACAATCTTATTAACAGCTTATTATACTAGTTGAAAATTATCAATGAAGCATCCCCTTTATTAATCCTTGTGACATCGTTGGACATTTACTCCACTTATGTTCAGAATAATTTAGAAGACATAGTTATCATTACAATTTTTGAATGCCCTTGAGTATGTGTGTTAACAATGCCCAAAATATTTCTGATATGCAATTGTTTCTGTAGGCTATCATGGTACACGGGTTTCAGTTGCTCGAGATTTGGCAACGATATTCCATTGACAGTGATGGTAATTGTTTAGGCTCCGATACTTCTTACAAAGCAGCAGCAGGTATTCTTAATTTTACTTTTTAAGAAATACATATCAGCAGTGTCTTTGATTGAGTTTCTGAAGCATGGCTTCGATAACAGATGTGTATTTCTAATTCTGTAACCATGCTTTGGTGCTAGTAACATCCATTAAGAATTTGCTCCGATGTTAGTAACATTCATAGGAAATTTGAAAAACTTGCCTTTAGTACTCTTTTAGATCTAATTACGAAAGAACATTTCTGATCAAGGCATTTGCGTACAAAAAAATTGACAATGTTCATTTTCAAATTTGAAGGAAGATGTGAGAAGATGAAATTCTGACTTAATCAAGAACCTCAGATGTGGCTAGAAGGTTCTTGGTATTTTAGCTTACCATATTATCCCATCAAGCTCCTAGGTATCGTCCATGACCCAAAGGACCTGGTGGAGAGGAGTGATATTTCGATAAATGCTAAAATGTACAGTTAATTCATCCTTATTGCTGATTTTCAATTTCTTCACCCCTAAATTCTGCTGAAGAGAACTTATACTTCAGCGCTCACTTATTGTTGCATAAAAATTATAATTTAAAGCTGGCAAGGAAGAAACAAGTTAATTGCTTCTAATTACAGTAAGAAGTTAAGCATGTTGCATTGTTGATTCGTGGCTGGA
>KE504831.1:545739-570446 GCA_000441515.1 Elaeis oleifera
TTTATATCAAGCATAAGTATTTATGGTCATGGCTGTAGACGTGCCTACCACTCATCCCTTGTTTGTCTGTGTAAAAAAGAAGAGATATTGGCCTCTATGCAAAGAATGCTGGATCCATCAACTACAATACATGAAGGTATTATAGTTTGAACTTGAATATTGCATGTCAAAGGCTAGGAAGACTTGAGCATAAAAATCAAAAAGCTGCTGGTGTGTCTGAAATTTCTACCAATGCAATTTGATGGCTATGTACCACAGATGAACACTGCCATTATTGCTAGCTATGGACACTTTACCAATAGCTATGCAACTGAAACTTAATTAAATCAAACTGCCTGTTCTTGACTATCAAGATGATGTTCTAAGCCATTTATATGCAATAGACAAGATGCAATAATCAACTCTATGATTTCTCTGATGTGCCAACTAATTCAAAATTAGCATTAAGCATGTTCAGTGCAAATGTGTGGCAACTTTGGATGTTTTGCCATTATTTGGATTTTGACCTGTTGAAGTGGTCATTTATTTTTTTATATCACTTTTAGAAGGTTTTACCAACTCTTTGGCTGCTCCTTGTAGACCCTTTCCTTTCTCTAATCATGTAAGAGTATGTTGAACACCCGATGGATGTTTGAGAGAGTTTGCTTTATATATTAGATCATCAGCATTCAGCGCATACTATGAATATGACTAAGTGAAAGGAATGCTTGATAAATGGGCTTTATCCAGTCAAATGGTGAAATGCTTGTGAAGAAATGTTTTTGCTTTTAGAGTTTCTATAGTCATACATGTTAGTTTTCAACACAGATGATGCTCTCAATTAAGTCAAGAGGAATTCAGTATTTGTTGGATGTTAGTGATCCATCAGTTGTAATATTGCCCCACTGTTTTAATTGAAGGAACTCTTTCTCTTTTTATTTTTGGATTAATAATCAGAAGGAATATCTGATGAATAGCAGCGATCTCATTAGGCAATAACATTAATGTTTCTTTCCCCATCATTTATGTGATGAAACATGTTCAATGTACCGTACATGACCAAAAGTTTAGGAGGAACAACTATTTGATGGATATCTATGATCCCATTGATCAATAAATGGGTCAGATTGATTATTTCACCTTTGCATACATATATCAATCTATGTATTGAGTGCATGCACGCATGCATGTATATATGTGTTTGTGTGCATGTGTGCATGCATGTTGCGCGCACACTGGCTTGCTAGTTAGAAAGCTATAGAACATGAGCTGAGAGAGAATTAAGGTGAATGTATCCACTAGAAAGGGGTGTTTACTTTCGGATATGCCACAATTCACCCAGTCACTAGAGGCTTCCATGTTATACCTGGTAGATATGATTCTTCAAATTGAGGAAGGGATTAAAATTTGTCAATTCTTTCCCAATCATTGAACTAGTGGAGCTGAAACTTTCCTTGCTTCTGTCACAACATCCCTTCATTCCCATCATCTATAGGGGATCGATATTCTTTTGTGATGATTTTGATTTTAAATAATGTTCTATTTTTTAATGACATCACAAGCTTAGATTGTTCCAGAATCTGCTGATAACTTAATTGCAACCATTATTGCAGGAACTTTATCTGAATGGAAGGGTGTTCTCATTCGAAATTGTGGTTTTCTCCTAGAGATGATGACTTTTTTGACAGCAGTTGGTCATTACTTAATCATCTGGTGGCTTCATGGCATGGCATTTCGTCTGGTGGATACAGTCCTTTTCCTAAACTTGCGTGTAAGTGTTATTATTTGTCAGACATGCTTTCCAGCATTGATATCATATTTTTGATGTTTTTGTTGGCTCTATATGATAAGCAGGCTCTTTTAAGCACAATTGTGAAGCGGGTCAGGGCATATATCAAGTTAAGGAAGGCATTAAGTTCTCTCAATGGAGCACTTCCTGATGCTACATATGAAGAGATTTGTGCATTTGATGATGAATGTGCTATCTGCAGAGTAAGTAGTTCTTGCAAGTTATCCTTTAAAACTGTCATTCCTCATCTCTTTGCGGCACATAATTGCTCGTGCAAACTACAGGGACCAATGGCTAGAGCGAAAAGCTACCCTGCAATCACCTTTTCATCTTGCGTGCTTGAGGTCTTGGTATGGTCTATATGCCTATCTTATAGTTGTCAACCCCCTCTCTCTACATGCTGCAACTATATATTTTTATGCTTCAACCGTATGGTGAAGGTTTGCATGTGAGCATATATCTTATTTGAAGACATTATATACATGAGATTATAAACCACTATTGCTCATGAAATGTTCTATGAAGGATTTTATCTTGTCTCACGTAGCCATTGGGTATTGGTGCTATTTTTCAAATAAATCTGATAGGACACTCATACAATTTTGAGTGTATGTCTCTCTCTCTCTCTCTCTCACTCTTTCTATACATGTGTGTGTGTGTGTATATATGTATGTACATATGTTGAGTGGTAAGCAAGGTTGATTAGCAGATTTTATTAATTTCAAAAAAACATACTCATTTGTATTATAGAATTACAAAGAAATGTTGTGATGCATGTAGCGTCTAGAAACTCTAAATTGAATTCATTTGGCTAATTTGAACATTCATGGGGCAAGATGGCATTTGAGGGTCTTTTCTCAGACCTGCAATTTTGGCTTGCGGGAACAATTTGGTTGAGGCAAAGAATCAGATCCAGGAAAATGCAAGAATTTTGCCAAGTATTAAAAAAGGGGACGGCTACAAGCTAAAAGATTAATTTTAAAGTAAAAGTTGCCTACCTACATACCTACCTACATACACACGTTCATACATAGTATGTATGTATATGTATGTAGTACATAATATGTATGTATGTATGTATGCATGCATGCATGTGCATAAGAACAAGCACAAGAGATTCCAGAATGATAAGCTATTGTGAAGAATACCATAACTGCCACCTGCAGATAGAGTCGATAGTTTGTAATCCATTAGTGTTTTCTGAATAATTTGGCCAAGGAATTGCAATGAATAATTTGAGAACTTTCCAGTTGTTTGGAGAATTACAATATGCATAATTTGAGAACTTTACGGTTGTGTGGAGAATTACAATGCCTTTAAAGGATGACCCAAAAATATGACCCCACATGTCCAAGTTCCATGTTGATGTAATTATTTAAGATGTATGACCCTATGTTTAAAGCCTGAAGTAGTGTTTTGCTATGATGTACTATTCTCAACTGCCTACAACTGTTAGCACTTCTTGAAAAATAGAAGTTTTGCAAGGTCCTAGGTTTATCATACCCAAGTTAGATCATCCTTTCAATGAATTCGGCATCATTTAATCCATTTTGATTCACATGTAGTTGAAAAAGTAAAACAAAAAGAAAATTGAAGCCTTTGAAGACACTTGTACTGCTTTTGCATCACAAACCAATTGTTGTGTCATATACTTATTGATAATGATCAAATTATACAAAAATTAATGATTTGTGATATTGAACTTTTTTCAATATTTTCTAAGCTAAATTGCACTTCAGCTCTACAAATTGCACTTTAGTGCAAATGTACAGCCACATCACAATAAGGCATTTAATATCGCTACTTTAGTAGTTATTCTCGATAATTTTATGGACATAATAATGGTGTTACAATCTGAAGGAACTATTATTGGGTGCTTAAAACATTTTTAATTAGGCAGTCATATGCATTTCTTCATTATTAATTAGGTAGCCCTAGCATATTGGCAACTTTTCCTTCTGCAGTTTCTTACTGAGGCTTAGAAAAGTTTAGATATTTTTCATTTATTAAAATTTAATATTTTATCTAGTCGAAAGCCAGTGTGCGCAAAGATTGGAACTCACCAGTAATTGTTTATAACATATACTTTTCACATGTCATGGCTAAGCTGTAAACAAGATTCATGTGGTCCATGTGATCATGATGCAGTAAAATAAATGCGGTATTTCACTTGTCTGTTCATTTCTTAGCATGTTCTGATATATTACAGCAGTGCCTGTGCTATGTATCTCAATTTAACGAGTAGTTCCTTCTTCTTTACAAGGTTATCTGCTAAGTTTCATACTATTTACATTGCATTTCCTGGAAAAACAATGTGATAGTTGTCCATTTTACTTTGAGATGAAATAGACATTTTTTAGATGTGCAATTGAGTACTTTGGCCTGTTTTAGGCAAGGCCAGAGGGATATGGATATGTGCGTCTGTTTTTCCTCTTCTTGCTTCTTATGGGGTTCTTTTTTTCTCTTGGAGGAAGAGGGAAGGGTTGATGGTGTGCGGAAGTAGTTCTTTTATGATTGAATAATTTCAAATCAATTGATTGTGGTTGCATGATACCTATATTGTTTCTTTCGTTTAATTTATTTCACTCCATTAGCTTCCATTACATTATATGAGATGCATGATTCTATTATGAACTTGAAGAAATTAAAATCATAAACCAAGTTATAAATTTATTAAGATCTTGGGCCTTAGATTTCAAAAATTGATAATGAGAAAGAGTACCAAGGCTCAGAAGGAAACCCTCCATGTGAAAGTGATAAGCAGCAGGATTTGGGTGTTAGGTATGTAGCAATGTGCTATGTATGATATGGATCCTGTCGGTTAGAGGTGGGAATGATACGGTGCAGTCTACAGTCTATATCATTATATTGTATGTTCATTTGTGCTACTTAGCATGGCCTTGGAAGCAGCAACTTGTCAGCAAGAAACTTCTGTATGGGATAACCAGCTTGCTTGGAGAACCCCATGAAAACTCAAACATGCACCTGCTTCCTATGTGCTTCCTTCTAGTGGTTTCAAATATCTACTTCCCTGTACCTGCACAAACCTGCTTCCATACCCTCACCTGCTACAATGATTTGTTTTCATCCAGTTCTCCTCTTCTTAACTAAGAAATGTCAATAACACCTGAACATATTAATAAACCAATTTTTCAGCTAAAAAAATTGAATGTTGAGCTGAAATTGGTCTGAGACCAATCTAAATATTGGGTTCGGTTGATTTTAGCAGAAATAAAACAATATTTATTCAAGCCAACCAATTTTGATGGTTTTACATTAAACAAATGTACATAAGATGCCATAACTTTTGTATTCATTCATATTGTTTTTTTAGTCCTTAAATCATTTATGATAATATTGGCTTCTATAGGTATTTGATACAGTCGCGATCTGCGCTTTGTTAGCCATCCTACTTGAATGCTATTCGTAATCATTCTGTTGCCACTTCTATAACTATTGCTTGAGTTGATACCTTGGATAGTTTACTTATGAGATGCTTTCATCACTAGACAATCTTAAAGTCCCACTAAATTGTGTTATATTGCTAGTAAACAATGTATTCTACGATAAATAATGGACAATATATTTTCTTAAACTTGCAGAAACATTCAAAGCTTTTTTACCTTTAGTGGATATTTATTGCATAAATACTAGTATGATGAAACAGAGTTTAAAATATGATAACAATTGAACATCCATCTTAAAACTTCAAACATACAAGACTTAACATCATCATTTTGTTATTTATGGATTCATCTTTCTCTTGAATTTCATTATGCTACTCTCATAATGCTTGCAATTTTAAGATCTGCATTTATCAATATGTAGTGGCATATTGGAAGATAGCGAAACCTTTTCTCATGGCTGCAGAAGTGGAGACTGTATTGGTTATTGAAATTTTCATCTTGAGAATTAAACAATTAGATACTTAAACCATTGGTGCTTGAAATATGTTTTAAGGTTATTCAAAAAAAAAAAAACTGTAATGGATGGCTTTGCTTGCTTTTATTAGTTACATGAAGCGAGCTTTTAAGTAATTGATGCTCTATTTCCTTTTAATATATTTTTGGAATTCCAACAATCATGGGTTTTTGATCGGTCATGAGGGTTTGATGTTTCTATTTCTCTTACATCCTGGATCAAGAAGTTCTATATGATGTGTAGCTCGCTTCAGGGAACAACTAAGAGAAAACATGTTTTAAGGAAGGTTAACAACCCTTTCAGTGGTCACTAGGAGATCTATATCCCCTTGTAGTGAACCATATTTTCCAACTTTTCTCCATATTTTGTATATATTTTTATTAAGATACGGGAAGGTCGTATAAGTAACCATCCTAGAGGATCCTTATTATTACCTATTTAGCTTAAATGTTTTACTTCATTTTTTTAGCATATAGCTGTTTCAGAAAATCCTTGCTGCCTGTTTCTTGTTTTCATATGGGCATGTGGTTGTACAATTCTTCAGTGTATTTTTTCATGCACCTGGGGGTCGACTCTCTTCCCTAAGTACTTTGCAATAGGTATGCTGATTCCTGATCCTCTCCCTTTATGCATGTAAGCAGGACCATGGCTAGTGACAGTCCTAAATATCTTATCCTGTTTGTTTACTTTATATTGTGGTTTAGATGCACAAGATGGTTTTATATTCGTAATTGATAATGGATTGTGATGGATTGCCATTCTTGTTTTTCCCATTGGTTCTTACTTTCTATTATATTATTTCCAGGTTAGATCAGGGCTTAACTGAAGTATATTCTTGCCCTACATGTCGAAGGCCTCTTTTTCAATGTAATCCTCAAGATCGCACTAGCTCTAATGCAGGAGAGCTTGCCAATGTTGCACAACTTGCTGAACATTTAAATTTGGGATTGAACCCGCAAAGAATATCTGGACAACCTGTTCCTAACCAGCAACAGAATCCTTCTGATACAATGTGGAGGTCTTAAACTTTATTCTTATCTCTTTTTATGACGCTACAAATAAAAATGCTACATGTATGTCTTACTACAGCAATTTTCTGTTTGCAACATTCATTATATCGTTGTGGTATAGCAATTGATCACCTTGCTGGTGACCCTTTTTAGATGCATTTCATCATATATGTCTTTCATATACTATATATGCTATTGGAACGATGCATAGAAGATCATATATGTCTTTCATACACTATAACATATGGCATTTGTCCTGTTACTTTCAGTTCTATACTTCATACCTACAAAGACCCTCATATTGTTCTGGAAAGCTGTTTTATTTGGTATTGAATTTTGCCAGTCTGCATCTTCAGTTTATGTTGTTTGGTAGCATAGTTAAATGCATGATTTGAAGTTCTAACTGACCATTCAATGAATGCTGTTCTGTTTGGTAGCTGGAATTTTCTAAACTAGGGCAGTGCACCTAGGGCTACTAATAAGTCAGATTGAGCCAACATTACTTGGTTAAATCTGGCTCCAGAAATTATGTCTGATGTTAATTGATCACAGATGACGGCATCTGGTCAGTTCTATGACTTCAACTTAGAAGCAACATGGTTAACTGGTCCTGTGGGTGTGATTAGATACAATTTTCCAGTTTTGACACAATGTTCTGGATGCTTATGCATTTGGTTCGGCACAGAAGGCCATTTAATTCTGTTTTTTTATATGGTTTTCAGTTGCATTGTTGTTGGATTGCAGGTTGAGCAATCCAGATTCAGTCATTAGTGAAACGCAACGCCAACCTTTCTGCTGGGATCTAGGACAGAATCACATTTGGTGAAACCCAATCCATTTGTGGCCCTGGCTGCTTGTACTCCAGAATCTTGCTACCATTCTTGCACTTGCTTCCTCACAATTCTAGTTCATTCTTTGGTCAAACTTCTTGCATCACCCTATCACGATATTTGGCTAAATTAATTTATCTTGATTATCTTATCATTTTATTATTTAATGATATTAATCATATGATGTGTATATATGAGTAACCAATTGGAGCAACCGCTCTGCAATACATAAGATTGCAAAAAACTTCGCCAAAATGTTATGTTAGACTTGAAAAGAGTTCACGTAGAAGTGTGCCAAAAGTGGGCATGTAATGGTGACGACACCATGATTTTCTAATTTTAGGTGTCAAGCAGTTATGTTCCAGTTTTTCAAGTAGTCAAAAATCCCAGAATATTGAATCTGCAAGCAGTGGCAATATATACTACATAGGATATATGAGTATCATGCCAAGTTGCTGAACAAATAACACACTACGTAGATAGGGAGCTGGTACATATTTAAATTTCCTCCTTTTTTTTTGATTTCTAGCTTTCAACTGTGTATCATGGACAACTGAAGGTTGGTAAATGCAAAGTCCTGCAAAGGACTTATTGTGAAGTAAAGCACTATTTGGTTTAAGTCATTTTACCTGCTCTCTTTAATGCAACTGTGTACAAATAAAGCCATAAAATTTAATCTGCACCAACTTATTACCTTTGTGGTGGCATGACATGTTAAATCTCCCTCTCACTGACTTGTGCAGGGGAGTTGGTTTTGATTCTGGTTGGATGCCTCCATGGCCAAATCAACGAATGGATGGTGCTGGTACTTCCGGTGCAATCAGATCAGTTGGGCTTAGTGGAGTCCAGATGATGGTGAGGCAGCTGACATCCGTCAGTGAGAACTATGCTCATGGTTCATTAGATGATGCTGCTTGGAACTTGTGGCCTAATCAGCATGCCTCAGGCTCCTCCGTCCCTCCATCCTCCCCACTTAGGTATACTACAAATACTGATGGCCTGCGGTTTAGAAACATTTCAAACCCCGTAAATGGAAACATGTCGGAGATACTCACCATGGTAGATAGAGTTCGAGAAGTTTTGCCCCATGTACCTGATGAACTAATTATTCAGGTATACTTCAGTTTGATGTTACTTGTGATTAGCCAATCAAAGACTGACATTGTCAAATGCTTCACTTTTCTGGCAGGATTTATTACGAACCAACAACATCAACATTACTGTGAATAATCTTCTTCTACTTCAGTAATAATCAAATCATTCGCAGTATGTATATATTCTTCTTATTAACATATAAGGTGTCTGCGAGAATTGTATATTAGAAACAAATGAGATAGGTGAATTATGGGTGTTGAAGACTCTGGTTTGCTCTGTTGAATTTATTCATGACTGTTCACTCCCGTTAACACCTGGTTGATCTTGTTTCAGGTCAATGTATAGAAATTCCATGCCAAATAATTTATGAGAACTTGCATCTGGTATCAATAAGTTGTGCAAGATCATTGTTTGTAATTCTCGATTGTTACTTGAGAACGTGTCCCGACTGTGTTTGTTGATATAATTGACGAGAAAGATTTAGAGTAACATGTGGTCCATGCAGGCTGAAAGCAAGCAGGCCAGGCCCATCAGCAGGACTACGTGTAGTGTAATCTTCCTGAAGCTGTGCCAAATGCCGCCAGCTAGGTACAGAACCGTTGCCTTTCCACCATCAGGGTGAAGGAAGGGATTTATTTATTTATTTATTTTTTCCTTGGCTTTATGGGGTTTTCCCGTGCCTATCCGCTAATTTGGTTGAGGTACCATTTTGTGCGGGTCATTTTTTTGCAGGCTCCGGTCTAACCTTTTCTATCTCGATCCAATTTCATCAGCGTCACCGAAAAGATGCTTTAGGTACTGTTTAAATGGTGGAAACGAATAAAATTGCCATCATGACCCATTTATTGATTTTTATTGCGCCAGCATCTACTGTGAGTATGAAGTTTGGAAGCGTGTTTGGTTCTTTAGTAGTCCGAAGCCTTGTCATTCTGCTCTGTGCTGCATCGGGGAGAAGATTTCATGAGGTGGACCGTGAATGTGACCTGAAAAACTATGGATCAAGGGCAGAACCCGCAGAAAAGAAAGAAAGAAAGAACGTAAAAGCGCTTACAGTAACGGATTTACAGAGGAAAAAACCTTTCTGTTCTCTGGCTTAGGATGGCCATTAGAAGGGACTCGAGATGGTGGTAGTTGGAGCACGTATGATAGGGTTTCGAGTCTTGTAATAGTCTAATGGATTATTCTTTTCACATCTTGTTAGGACGTGCGTGGATGAACTCCGTGGGACCGGGCGGGATAGGGTGGAAACAAAAGTGCGGAGAAGAAACGGGGAAGGAGAAGGACGAGAGAGAGCCCACGGTGTCGCCCCTGCCCGGTCCACTTAAAAGCTATCGAGAGGTTATTTTCCGTCCAGTGCAAGCGTGACGCCCGCACGCCCTTTTTCCCCGTCTTTTGACCTTTGCCTTTCTCTTTGACGCGGCTGGGCCTGCAACTGTTAGTGCGTTTGGCGGGTCAACGTGCCGGGATTTTGAAAGCTCTGGTCCTGTGATTAGCGATTTCCTGAGTAGGGGGGTGTGCGGTGGTACGGGGTGTTCAGAAAAATTTTTTATGCATCGGACAGTATAAAAATTTTGACGTAAAATATATTATTTTATATAATTAATTTATATAATCGTTACTGTCTAATATATATTTAATATATATAATTTATTTTTTATTAAAAATATAAATAATAAAAAATATTTTTAAAAAATTATAACATTCTGTGACATATTATGCTATCTTACATTAGAAAGTGATTGAACATTTTTGTCTAATCCTGATCTATATTATAACATCTTGGATTATATTATAATATTTGCATGCAAAAATTATAATTTGATATGGGATGTCATTATATGCCATAAGATGTTATAATTTTTGGACCATATTATGATATTCTGCATGTAAAAAATTATAATATGCCACAGGATGTCATAATTTTTTTCAAAGAACATAAATATTTTCATCATATAAAATTTTTAAATAAAAAAATCGAACTATAGACATTAAATATACGTTGAAAAGTATTGGCTACGTAAATCAATCACATAAAGTGATGTACTCTACGTCGAATTTTCTGCACCATCAGCGGTGCACAGAATTTCTCAAAACTTTAAGGCACACTATTTTTTTTTTCTCCGTTTCAAAGGGAGACTCAAAATTAAATTGCAAAGACGGTGCTCATACATATGCTATATATAGTTTTTTTTGAAAAAATAATTGATTAAATTAATTAAATAAAATATTTATGAGCATTATCAACAAATTTAGGAACATTTAAAAGGGATAGCGCCCTGTTACCTCCGGTCTCAGTCAAAAAAAAAAATAAGGGGAGCATGGATCCAATGTGGCTAGCCATATATGTGTTATCATATAATCTATAATATTATTTGCCTCTTGATAAATTTGTATGATTTGAAAATTTACCGCTCCATCCTTATTTTCCAAGTGACTCCCGTCAAAGCAACTGATAGCCAATTTCAAGAGGTATAGTTTCAAAAACCATCTTACAATTGCCAATAAATCACCTTCAAAAAAAAATTTTGAGTTACCTTTAGAATTTTAATGGCATATGACACACCTTGCAACCCAAAGCTTTGCCTTTAGTGACTATAGTATCAAAAAAAATCTAACTCCATCTGCCACAATCAAAATTTCATTAGTGCTTCTTATAACAAAACTAGCTTCACCACATTCATCTCCATCCAAAATATTAATAACAAAATTAATTTTGAAAAACTCGAGGATGATGACTCGTAAGTAAATAAATTTTTAAGTGGGATGTAGAACCAAGAGCCATAGCTTTTCCCAACCATCCACGAATCTTTTTGGATGGTAACACTAATGTATTCACACGATGGGTATATGCTCTTATTAAAATCATTTTGCATTGCCGAGTAATATTTTGAAAAATATGATCATTCCTTGCATCCCAAATTTAATATGCTACTTACAAGCCATTAAAACCACCTCTGATCACTGGCCATCTTTATTTGATCTTTCTATGATTTTATGAAAATCTTCTAAAAAAGTGCAAAGATGGTTGAAACATTAGAAATTGGGGTCATGCAACAAATATGAGTAGCCAAACTGCAATACAAAATAATAGAAGCAGTGGATTCCTTCGAATCACGATAGAGATTATGGTGATTGGGAATGTGTAAACCATGCTGATGTAAAATGCCCTGATACGAAAGCCGATTATATGCTAATTCCATATAAACAAAGCAACTCTAGGATAAAACATTAAACCGCCAAATCCAACCGATATCTCTGGATAATGAAGGTTCAGATGTGAAAACTTATAAAGATCGGCAGCTCTAACCAATGGCCTAGCTGAAGAGCCCCATCCTAGCCAATCAGTATTATCTTCTCCCAGAGAAGGGAGAAAAATGACTCAAAAAAAAAAACTGATGTATTATTGAGACAGTCTAACCATTCACATCGAGCAATAAAAGATCATTCATCTTAAAGACTTTGCATTGATACAGAATCGGGCTGATGTCCAACGGAACATAAGAGATCCAAGGATCCCAAGCATGCCAATAAATGTTATATTGCCCCCCAATCCATCTAAAATTAGTTAGAATCAATATAGCAAAAGAATACTTCTTCTAGATAGATGAACTATCATTTGCACACACTGGGACAAACATAAAAGTTTCGAAGCTACATATATTTCCGAAGCTGCTCTTGCAAGTCAACTTATAGTCCCGTTGAGAAATCATATGATGCAACGAACGAATGTCTTCACAAGTTGGTCCTCTAGATACTTAACGTTTACCAAAAGATTTTGCATCTACCATAGTGGTTAGTGGCTTGTGGTGCATGGTTCATGGCATGAAACTCAAGTGGAAGCAAAGGCTAGCCGGCTTCCATCAATTGTTTACACTAATCTTAAATTCCATTTTTGTTTGGGTGCAAGATATGTCATGGCTTGATTTGGAAGTGTGGATTTCAATTATCAATAGAAATATTTTCTATCATTCGTATAATAATAAAGATTAGTTACATAAAAAATTTAAATTATTTGGGAGTTTTCAATTTTCTCTTGAACTTTAATTTAGTGCCATAAAATCATCTAATTTTCAAATTTTTTATCTCGGACTCTAACTATGAATTCTATATGATTGTTGTGGCGGATTATTATGTGATCTTTTTACGTAGTAGAAGAAGATGATGTAAAAGATGATAACATATAATAATTTCATCACAGCAGCCACGTAAGATCCATGGCTAGAGATTGAATTGGATGAATTTAAAAATTAAATAATTTGATTACATTAAATTAAATTTATGATATAATTAAAATTTAAATAATTTTAATAATTAATTAAAATAAAAAATTTTAGTTTCTAGTTTTAGGGGATGTGTATCCCGTCGACGAAGATAGGCATTCTATCCGGAGACGTGCATCCTCCCGGTACACCTCCTTTTTCTAAATAAATATAAAAACCTAGAAAGCAATTGTAAAACGTGATTGATCGATCATATGTAATCACACCCACAGATTGCTACACCTAACGCGCCCAGGACCACTAATTCCTATCCAACGGTCCCCATGAATGGCATCTGAGGGTACGATTCAGGCGGGCCGTTGGATTCTTGTTCCGCGCGCTTTGGCGCGAATCCGCATCACGGGGCGATTCGGGGCGGAATCGGTGATCCTCGTCAACGAGTCCCGAAACAGAACGGTAGCGCAAGTGGAGACGGAAAGCGAGTCTTGCAGTAACGAGTTCGTCCCAATCTCTCTAGGTTTTTTGGGGGGCTCCAAGACTTGGAGAACAAGTTCTTCTTCCCTTGTTTTATATATATATTATACTTATCTATCTCTTTATATATCGTTGGGTCTAAGTTCTCTGACCACCTACCCCACGCGAGCTCTCTCTCTCTCTTCATCTTGTTGCTTTCTAGGGTTCTTTCTTTTCATCAGGGTAAAAACAACTTCTTCTGATTTCTTTTCTTGCACTTCTTGATCGGTCGATTGATTAGAATTCTTTCTTAGTTATTTAATTTGCCTTGTCTCGCAAGCTCTAAATCTAATCTCAGAAGTTTGTTCTTCTTCCGGAATCGTTTCCTTAAATAGGTTTGGTTTTGGTTCGCTCCTTCTGGCCTGTATATTTTGGGTTTGATCAAAGTCTTGTTTTTTTTTTTTATCGAAGTCTTGTTTAAGGTTTTCATCTTTGTAAATATTATACTTTATTGTTTGTTTTGGAGGGGTTAGGATTCGGTTATCGCAAAAGAGATGGCGAATACTTCTTTCAAGGAGCAGCATGACTTTGGTGAGCAATTCCTTTCGGTATTTTGTATATCTATGAGGAGCCTCTGTTTTTGGGGGTTTCGTTTGCCTTATATGATGCATGATTGAATATGTTTTTTTCTTTGGATTCTCTGGTTTTTGTTTGCAGCTAAGAGAAAGGCGGAGGCAGCGAGGATCAGGCAGAAGTATCCAGATAGGGTTCCGGTGAATATTATTGATTTTCTGACTGTTGTTCCCCGTAATTTCTTTGTTTAATTTGCGATGCTTATATTTTTGGGTTCCATGAGGAAGTTTATTTTAATTCGAAGGGACCCGAAATTTTCCTATCTGTTATCTTGGGGAATGTTCTTGTTGAATAGAATTGATTTATCTTCTAGGTTGGAACCTGAAAGATCGCGGGTTCTTAATTGGAGTTGAGCATGCGCCTTCCTGATTGGTCTGACCCTTTATACTTTGATTTTAATTTTAAGCTCACCCCAGTTGGGTGCAATTTCCTTAAATCAATTTTTGTTTTGGGCCATTTAATTAAAGTTTGACCTTTTACTTAATTTAGGTCTTTCATGGGATTAGACCCTTCTCATATTTTGTTTACATCAGATCTTGATTTATTAGGGTTCAGGCATATTTCAATAAGGTTGACGAGGATCTACAAATGTCATTCTACGTACTTGGACTCAAGCCAACACGCTAAACTTTGCCATGTTAATTTGCATTCCTTCTTATCATGATGTATGATCTCGAATTTATCTGACCCATTTCAGGCTCATTGATACAAATTCATCAAGGCAGGAAGTTTAGAAGGCTTTTAGGCTTGGTCATTGAAACCCATACAATTTGGTGCTTTTCCGAACCGAACAGCTTAAGTAACCTTCTTTTAAAGAGAACAGCGTAAGTAAACCTGAGTCATATTTCTTCTGGACAAGTAGACAGGGAGTGCTTAGAATTCAACTCTTTACCCTTTCTAAAGTCGACAGGTTAAAACCTTTTGACATCGAATGGTCTGTCACCTTTTAAGAGAGGTTCAGTATTTGCAAGAGAATTTGTAGGACAGAATTCAATTATGTTTCACAGTATGAGACCAAGTCAATTACTGAAGTCCTGTCTCTCATTTTATAATCCTTTTTTTTTTTTCCTTTCGACTGTGCTAAGTATTGAAATGCTGCAAGTCTGCACCATATTAGGTTCGCAGATGTGAACCAAACCAAACCATCCGCTTTGAATTACTTAGAATGATTGCAATGTGTTGCTTTCGCCTCTCTTTTATAGGATTCCTGTGATGCTGCCTTCAGTGTTTGGTAATGTCCAAATTTTCTCTTTATATAGGCATTCTAGGCTGATGTAAAAGGACCTATGCACCAAGCAAACCTGATTTGAACAGAACCTGGTTTTAAAAGCTTCTGATCATAATGTCATATACAGTCTCTGCAGAACCACAAATACGAGAATTTTTTTTTATAAGTCTCGAATAATTTAACATGCTGGTTCCCTGATCATGTGGATCTTTTTATGTAAGATGGGTTAGACTCATAGCTGTTCATGAGAGGACTAAGGTTCAACGTGAACTTGAAGCTCTTACACATATAAACCCTTCATTGTTCAGGCCTGTAAAATCTCAGCTTATTGGTATGGTCAGTATGGACTGTTGGTACACAATCCGCATGGTTGGTACGGACCGATTCAAGAGAGATCCCGTGTCCCACACCCATACCAGTACTGTTGTTAAACCCTTGGATGGATGAGTTATGGTGCATGAGCACCAAGCATACTGGAGATCGTGCATCACATTAATTTTCTTAAAACAATAGGAGCTACAAGCTTAGGGGTTTAGGAACCGACAGAGTTTGTTGACGAATCCAGTTTCTTCTGGTGAATAATTTTATTTTCAAGTCTCTAGGGGATCTGAGAAAGCTGACTAACCTGGTGTACAGTCTTGAACTTTCTTTGGTGAAAACAATATGAACTTGAGCATAACAGATGTTAATATTATTAGGCGAATGCTTTATTTAACAAATAAGGGATGAATGGTTCAGCGTCAAAGGAATTGTATCCTTCTTGACTTGTCATGAAGGATTGATAGTGGAGTGAAGTTATTCTAATTTGTAGAAAGTCATTTGACAGACCTTTTGTAATTTTGTTAATCATTGATGTTGTTCTATACATTGTTCTGGTTTAAGAAAGATGATGCAAATGGTCAGGCTTAGTTTATGTTTTTACGTGTCGGTTAAATAGCTCAGTCTGCTTTTGATGAGGTGTGATAACTTAAAGTCTGTCAGAGGTACTGTGGCATAAAATTGTTGATTTCTCCTAGCTTGACTATTTAACCCACGGTTATTTCTTGCATTTGCCTCTTTCATGCAGTTCTGAAGTTTCTAATGTTAACATATTTTTATTGTGAATTGTGGAGCTGATACTTCTCATTTTAATAGGTGATCGTAGAGAAGGCAGCAAGGAGTGACATACCGAGCATTGACAAGAAAAGTAAGCACCTTACATAATTAATGGTATTCTTTAGTCGACTATTCAATGTTCCAAACTTATGATGCCCCTTGGGTACTGGAGCAAATTTCTATCTTCTCAAACCAGATTATAGAGATTTAGCAGTAAAGAGCACTATCGTCATTCACTATTCCATTTGCATCAGGGAACTCATTTTCTGTCTTTTCCTAGTTAAATGAATGTTTCAGATTTGTTGTCAAGTTCTGAAAAGTGTGAATATTCAAACGCACATAAAAATGAATGCAGGTATTTGGTTCCGTCAGACTTGACTCTTGGGCAGTTTGCCTATGTTATTCGCAAGAGAATTGATCTGAGCGCAGAGAAGGCCATCTTTATGTTCGTGGATAATGTGCTTCCACCTACTGGTACGTAAGCATACTCCAGTCTTCTAATTTTCATCCTTGTTTGGTAAATAATTCATCTAGTTCACCATTCACATCAAGGAGACAATCAGACAAAACTTAATGTTGTATTGATTGTTCCAGGTGCTTTGATGTCCAAATTATATGAGGACAAGAAGGACGAAGATGGGTTCCTCTACTTCATCTACAGTGGAGAAAACACTTTCGGGGGTCAAAATATGCATTAGTTCATCACTCCTCAATGTCATTTTCATAACCTTTTTTTAGCTTTTTAGTTTCTGTTAATAGCATTATGGTTCTATGCGGAACGCTTCCACCCGTGATAAAATGTACAGTCTTCCTTCTGTATAGGATTTCATGTGGTGGTTCTCTCCAGAAGGTCCTTTTAGTTGCTTATCAATAATTGTTCTTAATGGACTCCTTTTCTGCTGGGTGTTCTATTTGTGTGCTCGTGGGGTTAAAATTTTGGAGTAGCAAGAAATCTATGGGCAACACGCAAAGTATCTAAAGCCTGCATGCTTGTTTTTTGGGAACACATGACTAACGAAAGAAACTTTAATAATCTGACCGTCCTTCGCATTTAAACCGTCGAAGAAATGTTTTCACAAGTCTTGCCGTGGCACTCAAGCTACCGGCTAGCCATGCTGGGATGACGGCATTTGTAAGACTAGCATTTTGTGCATGCAATGAATGGGAAACTGACGGAAAATGAAAGATGGTACTTGTTGGATGGTTGTAATCCCACTTTTGCTGTTTTGCACACGATGGTTCATGAACTGTTGCAATTCTACTGGGCACTTTTTTTTTTTTTTTTTTTAAGTTATTTTTATTTTAAGTTATTTTTTTTATAATATCAAATCATTCATACAAACCATGTGAATATATTCAAAAGAATCATGCAGTATTCAAGATATGTCTAATGGTGAGATCTGTGCATAATCATTTTCGATGGCTATATGATTTACTTTCAAGATCTACCTAATAGTGAGATTTGTGCATGATCATCCTCGATGGCTATATGGTTCCCTTTCAAGGTCTATCGAGCATCCATAACCAATCTGGAGTTAGGCTCATGAATGACGAATCTTGTGCACCTTCGAAGACAGATACTCCCATCAAAATTGATCTTAAGATATTTTGAAGGACTCGAAGATCAAACTATCATCCATCTCGAAAGGTTTGAGAAGGCCTCAGCTGGATCGTCGGCTTGGGCAATCGACTGGTGGCTTGGGCAATCCATTCGAAAGGTTTGAGAAGGCCTCAACTGGATCGTCGGCTTGGGCAATCGACTGGTGGCTTGGGCAATCCATTGGTACAGATCTGCTAGGAACTAGATCCGTCTAGTTGGTGGGCACAGAAAGAGGGTATGCTCCATTCTCTCCTCTTTCACGTCGTAACAAGGGCAGGCTAATTGGACATCTATGCCTCTCCTCCTCAAGATGGCCCTGGTCGGAAGCCATCATCGAGCCACCTTCTATAAAAAAAGCTCACCCCTGGTGCATCCCAAACTTCTAGATTTACCGCCATCTAGGTGTTTGGTAGGCTTCGACTGATATAATCGGTGGAGGTTAGTCGTGACTAGCCTTGCGGTGCAAGGTCTCCAAACCATGATATTTGGATTGCGGTGAAGGGGAATCGCTAGGTATAGCAAACGTTTGCCCATCATCTCCTCAAAAAGATGGGTCACTACTATTGGATCCCAGCCTCTGCTATCAATATAGAGAAGGTCATATACTCTCATTGAGTCAATCATCTGGGTGCTAATGAATATCAACCACCAAGTCAAGGGCATGTAGGCAACCCAAAGATTAAACATGATACTTACAGACCGACTATCTCCCACCAACCACCTTGTGAGCATACACGCAGATCTTCCTCCACAAAACAGAGGCACTCTGACTAACCTAAATCTCATTACCAGTCGACCACGCTTCATACCTCGTCCTTATCATTATGCTCCACATGAACTCGAGGTCGAGCAAAAACCTGATGGTATGTCATGCAATGAGAACCTCCTATCTTGTAACCAAGGACTAGATGTCGAAGCCACCTCTCTAGGAGCTGGCACACCACATCCTGGGCCACAAGATGCAAGCCACCACCATGACTAGGGTGTGATTCCCATAAGAAGCACCAAAACTGCTGCTCAAGCTTCAGCACTGGTCTTAGATAAGATCGAGTTTGATAGAAGATAGACAAGCATGAAATGAAAAATCGACCTTACCAGGATGACCTTATCCATCATCAAGAGGGCTCGAGCTTGTCAGTCCTCCAGCCGCTCTCGGACCACCTGCTCCATCCCCTCATACTTAGCCTCCTCAATCTACGACCAGAGATCAGAACCCACAGATACCGCAGATGCCTAATCCATCTTGTAATTAAGGATCATATGTCAAAGTTACCCTCTCCCAATGGCTGGCATATCACATGCCAGACCAAAAGATGTACGATCCCTAAAAAAAGCGTCAAAACTACTCAAGCTTCACCATCGATCTTGGGCAAAATCGAGTTCGATAGAAGATAGATGGGTATGGAACTAAGAATCAACCTCATCAGGATGATCATGCCTATTATCGAGAGGGCCGAGCTTGTCAGCCCTGTAGCTGCTCCCTGCTCCACCCCTCATACTCAACCTCCTCAGCCTGTGATCAGAGACGTCGCCGGCCTGCCCCGACGTCAATACTCCTCCAAAAGTTTTTGGACCGACGCAACTACTCATATGTTAGACGGTCGTAATCTGATTTAGTCAGGGGAAAAATAAACAAATCAGTTTTTGGCGGAACGTCCTGGTTTTAATGCAATTCCCCGCTAGCGTTGTTAAACCTCGCCGCCCAGTTGGGGGCCTTTGGGCTTAGACCCGTTTAGCTTCAGTTCAACTTGTCTAGCGACGTGGACCTTTTGTTTTCAAGACACTATGTGGGACTATTCTCTATAACGATACCCCAATCCAAGCAAGACAAGCGATTGATCATAAAGCTGGATTGAAATTGTACCATCCGAACCAGGATTTCATGCGCAATCTGGGGTGACTTTATTATTATTATTTTCAGACTTTTTCAGTTTTGCCTCGGCGCTGCGATAGTACCAAGCAGAAATATCAAACCTGCCGCCAAAATCTCCGAATCCATCTAGCAATGCCTAAGAATTGCCACATTATCTGCTGCTTTCCCTGTAAACATAAAACCCATCTTATTCATTTTGGGTACTTTTTTTTATAAAAATAATGGGCTGTGCAGAAGTGGTTTCCCAAGCTTTTTGGCGCCCGCCCCCCTCCCCCCGCTTTTTTTCCCTTTGCACGTGTGCGCGTGTGCTCGCGCAAGCATCAGCAGGCTTTACCCGTCGACTAATCCGGTACTTCAAAAAAATTGTTACCCTAAGCATAGTTGCAATATTCTATAAATTATTTAAGAAATTGAATTATTCTTGATTTTCTTGATCAAATGATTTTCCAAATTATCTTCCAAAGATGAATTGGTCCAAAATTATTCAATTATTATTGAATTATATACCAATTTTATGATTTATTCATGAATTGTTTATGACTAATTTCATAAATTTTTATGCGGTACAAATCAATGATGCCATATATATAGTTGTTAGTGATGGTGTTTTTATGCTATCATTTAATACTTCTACCTCTTCTATTCTTATTTTAAATAAATAAATTATAAATATTAAATTTAATTTTGTTATTTAATTTAGCTATTTTTAAATTTATTATATTTTTAATGCTATTCATAAATCTAGAGCTTAGAATTAGACCTACTTATCGGGTGGGCCGGGTCGAGCTCAACTCAAAAAAAGACAATAATTTTTCAGACCGAGCTCTGATCTGGCCCGACTTTCGAATCTCCTTTTCAGACCTAGACCTACTATATATTAGGCTTTGAGCTTTCGAGTCGGGCCTCAGACTTTTTTTTTTATTTATTTAGTTTGTTGGACATTGAAATAATAGAAAATTTGGGCCAACAGTTTCTGTATTAGTCTAATATTTTTCTTTTTATTTTGTTGTCCGAATCATCATGTCTTCTATATTTTTAGACCTTTATTTTTTATATTGAAAAGCAAAATAAGAGCAAAAATGAGACTTAGAAAATGCAGTATCTGTTCCAATAAGGATTATTGAAATCATTCAATTCCAAATCTTCTTCATAGTCTCAAAAAAATTTATAATAGTTGAAGTGAGCCACATAATTTGGCAAGCAAACTTCTAGTGTGGTCTAAGAAAAATATCTAAATTCTTGTGAAAAATAAGTAACTTTTAATATGTCACATATAAATCAAAGTACCACTAGAAGATTCAAAGTGATGGTTCAATAAATAATTTGATATCTAAATTTCTAAATCAAAGTCCATCATAGCAATGTTAATTGGGACATGATTTTCCAAGTAGATTCTTAAGAAGAAGGTCCCGAACTCATCTATTAACTATTCAGTTGGTTAATTGGCACATGATTCTCAAGAGCAATCTTAATGTTTTGGAATCAAAATAATTAATCATAATTACCTGTTAGAGTCGACATCATTGGGCGAGAGAAGGTGGAGATGTGAGAAGGATGCCGGAGCCCAGGAGGCAGAGAGGAGGTGAGAAGAGGAAGAGGCATGGAGGCACGAGGAGCGGCACGACAGCAGAGAGGAAAACCTTAGCTCTAGTCTGGTTAGGAAGAGTCCAGCATGTCGAGAAAATGAGATGATTGAGGAGAAGATGGGGAGGCCGGGGAAGGAGGGGAGCACATCTGACGAAAAGATGATGGAATGAGGGGATGCTCTAGGCATTTCACGATGGAATCGGCAATGAAAGTGGGAGGCAGTGCTCAGGTGCAAGGCGATAGTCGATTGAGAGCAACGATGATGGCGTGGAGCTTGACGATGAGGCGGAGGCAGTAGTTGGACTAGGTGCAAGTGTTAGCCTCCATGGAAGTAGTAGAAACTAAGAGCTTGGGGTCGTCAGTGAGGAGGCAGTGGTAGGGTTTGTAGAGGCGAAGGTGAAGGTCATGGTCTCGTGGGTGGTGTTGAACTGGGTAGGATATCCTTCCGATCTTATACTCAACAGTGCCGGCATCACGAACAGGGATAAAGTGTCAAATTGAGTAGGATATTCTTTCAGTCTTCCACTCAACGATGCTGGCATCATGGATGGGGACAAGATGGCTGGAGTTGGAGAATCGAGGATTAAGATTGGAAGAGTCAGGAAGAAGAGGAATAATGATTAGGTTACGGTCCTTACGGACTTATAGGTGGCCTATAGGTATTTAGAAATTGAAATTTGGATTGAATATGGGTTCGGACTAGGTCAACATAAATCCGAGCCCACCTTAACTGTTGGGTCGAAAATCATAGCCCAAGCCCGTTTTAAAGAGATCGGGCTCGGGCAGGCTGGGCGGGTGGCCCAAGTTTTGATTATGCTTTAGTTGTCTTGCAATTTAGAGGGAGGTTGTATCTTTTGCTCCAATAAAAATTATTTTCCTCCATGCAAATCTACCATTGGATCATCTAACATGCATATCTTAAAGCACTCCGAACTCTACTGTCTGTACGTCTTTATGGATCTCAGTGGTCAGTGGGTGATCCAACTGTAGATTTGAAGGGAGGTGAATCCTGAACCCTTGCGATTCACACCGTTTGTATGGGCTGAAGTAATTGCATCCATGGCCCGATGGCTAGCAGAAAATTCATACTCTCGCATGCGGCGGGGCCAATTGCCATCCTTTAAAATGGCATTTATTACCAAATATTAAAAAAAAAAGAAAAAAAGAAACATATGGCCCCCATCTTTTATTCTTTTTGCTTTCGCTGATAAAGATGTGATGAGGGAAAATGAAGGCCATCTAACATCCCTCTTCCCCTCATTGAACATTTTGCCACCGATCACTTGTCCCAAGCGGCAGCCAAGGAGTACGTACGTTTGTTCATCCCAGGTGGCAGTCAAATCCGTGCGGACGAGAGAGAGAGAGAGGAATGGCTCCGTCCAGACAACGGAGCCAAGGGAGGCGACCCGCCCGCCGGGACGCGCGCTCCCATGCAAGCGCTTTACCCGGCACGGTCCGAGTCAATCCGACTCGGCTCGAATCCCGAACAACCCATCTCGGTAGCGCCTCCGGTCCGGTTCCCGGCGCCGTCGTTTCCGAACGCGTGGGCCATTCCGTCTCGGTGAGACATCCGAGGGGTCCCACCAACTCCGCCCACACACCCACACTCCTTATCTGGGACCCACATATAATCGTCCACGTGGCAGACGGTGGATCTGCTAAGTTGCCAACGGGAGGCCCTTTCCCTCCCTCAAGGGGCGCGCGCATGCGGTGGCCGGCTCGTGGCCCCAGAACGATGCGGCAATCGCTTCTCTCACTCTCGTGCTGCACCGCCACCCACAGAGTGCAACCACTGTGGATGACCGCCACGACATCCATCATAAAACGGACGGCTTTTATTCATTCTGAAAATATGACCAGGGGGCTTCCGGCTTCCGGCCGATACACGCATCATCGAGGTGAAGAAGAGTTGTCCGTCTTCGAAATAGATGACGTGGTACAGTTCTATACTATAATTTACGGATGGTGGGGCTCACGTTGGGGCCGACATGCGTTGTACTTTGGAGGGAGGGAACGGATGTTAGTGTGTGATTGAAGGAATGCTTGCTCCGTCCGTTTTGTATATTATGGACATACACACGCACGCACTTCGAGTCACCCTATTTGTCGTCACGCCTCTCCCAATCTCCCTTTTCGCTTCGAGCCCAAGTCTTCTCCGTTGGATCTTCTTCCATTACCAACTCAATCTCCAATCTAGTTCTTAATTTACTGCACTTGTATTGACTATAATACGACGAGAATATGTCAAGATTAGAAGAAATATATGAAATTGCAAAAAGAGTTCTGGACACTACAATCATAAGCCTTCACACATTTGAAAGGTTTTATGTGTTTATTTTTTAAGAAAAGTTGAAGAGGTGAGCATAGGTCCCACGTTTTAGTGGCCATTTGTCTCCATGGAGTCCATAGTCAAACAGAATGCTACTTTTCCTTCTTAGTACTGTCTCGGTCCACATTTGAGGCCACGCAATTTGACTCCGGATGAAACACCTTAGATTGAAGATTTACCATCAGAGTTAATCAAGTAGCAGCATCCTCTTCGTATAAAGAGGCTAGTTGCTATTGTGGATAAGGACTCCATCCGTCGTGTAAGGTATTGTCTGTTCTGACTCATACAACTCACGATTTATTTTTAAAAAACGTCTTCTTATAAGCACGAGAATACAACAGAGCCCTCCAATCAAAAAGAACTCTGATGTGTATAGTCCGAAGAGTCCCACAGTCAGTTCAGATGGATCTCGATCTCAGAATTCGTTACGTGAGGTATTATCCACTCTGGCCCATGGACTTTACTGCTTTGTCCTTTAAATGGCATCTTATATGGAAAGAATTTTTTCCTTCTTATAAGCGCGAATCCCCCTTGACATAATCGATGTGAGACTATTGGTACCCTCCATATTATTAGAACCACAACAATCACCCCAAGACAATGCAGAGTAATTATTGCAAGTTTCTTAAGAAAAAAAAATTTTTAGTTGGAAGTTATAAGTGGAATACATGAGCCCAAGTTGACTGATCTTATGCCCTACAATTACATAAATATTATTATATATATAATTTTGGATAATATTTATTTAGAAAAAAATTATTTTTTCTTTTTATACTTTCTCAGTTCATTTCTATTAATAATATTCATGTTGCACTACTTACTTGCACTTTAATTGTAGGAGAAAGGTGACATAGAAATAGGGATGGCAATGGGTAGGATTTGCATCGAGTATTGTACTACTCATCTTCGAACCCGAACTTAATACGCTATATCCAAACTCTATCCGACATCCGATCGGATAAGAAAAAAGATATCCATCCCCATACTCAATGGGTTCGAAGATACCTATGGGTAACCCATTTCTCCATATCCAACCGATATCCGTCCCATACCTATCCTATATCC
>KE504831.1:580454-607070 GCA_000441515.1 Elaeis oleifera
TATTTTCTTCTTACTTCTTTCTATATTTCTTCTACCTTCCTTTCTTTCTTTTCCTTCCTTCTCTTCTCCCTTCCATTCTTTTTTCATTTTCTTCTTCTTTCCTTCCATTTTTCCTTTCTAAACCTTTCTTCCTTTCCTTCTTTCCTCTTCCTTCTCTCCTTGTGTGGATGGTTTTCGGAGTCGCGAACCTGTCTCAGTACCGTTTTCTTATAGAAATGGGACGGGACGACCAAGAGGTCCCCTATCCTGCCAAGATGTAAAACCTTGCAATATGATATTATGTATTTTAACATGTTCATACTTTTCTGCTAAAAGTATGGTATGCATGCATCATTCAAGCTTAAAATGTCTCAACTTACCCATAAAACAATGTTGAGAAGGTAATAAGATTATAAAAAGGTAGACATGCTAAATAATCATTAGATAAATGAATTAGCATCTCCAAATGACTTAAACAAATTAATTTATCCAATAAAAGACATGCAAAGGCAAACTTACTGTTGAATCTCTTCTTTGGTATCTTCTTGTCGTTGAGTGCATAAAGAAAGTTCTTCATATTTTCAGCATTAAGTTTAGCCACATACTGAAATAAATAAATGTTAACTAACTAAAAATGATTTAACAGAAGGGGCACTGATTAGTACAACAGAGAAACATGTACCTGAATGACAACAATGTAGTACTTTGAATTGTTGCGGTCACTGCAATCAGTAATGCTAGCAGGAGCTTGGGTATTAACCTGAGGAGAAAAATAGAAGTTAGTCACATAAATTGAATCAAGGCCCACACCCCATGTGCCAAAATACATTATAAAGAACTAAAAGATGTGTATTAGCATGCTTCTCCAACTCATCTATTCCTATGTTATTGTTCTCATTATATTATTTAATAAAATAATTTTAACAAAATAATCTACATTTATCAAATCGGATATAGTAACAAAAAGGATAATTAGATGATTGAGGTAATAAGAAAGTTTTCATGTTCTTCTTATTCTTTTTTTTTTTAAGGAAAAGTTTCCATGCCTTTCATTTTCTCTTTTTTAACAAAATTGTAACTCCCTAGGACCTCACCCAAAAAATCAGCCAAAAGTTACTAATTAGGGTCCTTATCCTTAAGTACCCAAAACTTCTCCAAGGCACAACCAGTATGGGATGGAAACACACCTACATGGGTTCTTACGCACTCGTTCCTTTAAGACCTATCATCTTCATCATGGATAAGTCCAATCAGAAACAAAAACACCATGACCAACTCACGATCAATCCCAAAAAGGCCTGTGTTGTAGTGTTCTCTAGTCCACATGGGCTTGGGCCAGGTGGGCTCTGATACCATTTGTAATAACTTAGGATCTCATCTAAAGGGGACAATTGAAAGGTTACTAATTAGGGTTCATGGCCCTACTTAAGAACCCAGACCTCCCCAATGCATAAATAGTATGGGACCAAACACATGCATGGGTCCCACAATAACTATTAGCATGTGCAATGCATGTGATCTACAAAGAGAAAAGAATATTATAGAAAAAATAGAGTCAGCATAAAACTATGATCAGTTTCTCTCTCCTTTACTGACCCATAACATATTCAGCTTCCCTTCTTGAAATTCTCCATTTTTATCTGTTTTTGATAGGGTAGAGAAGGAACCATTTCTTGCTGCAATGATGAAAGGCTTGGGCTGACAAGTGCAATGTCATGGGTTCGAGTCATGGGATAGCCACTTTATGTTGAAAAAGAAAGGTTAGGTCTGCCCCATATTTGCCACTCCTGGGACCCAAAACTATCAAGACCATAACTAGGTAATGGGCTTTCTTTTTGATTGGGTAGAGAAAGGCAGTCCTTTATTCCTCACTCTAGTTACATTAGGACACATCATTCCAAACAAAGAAAAAAAAAGTACTGGCTAAAAGTAAACAATCTAATTACAGAGTGAGAGTTTGGTCACAGTGCCTTCTATTGTAATAGTAGAGATGGTTATGATCAAATTAGGTTCAAGGTTAATATCAAGTGCATGGAGTTTGGTCTAGATATGGTAAGAGAACTTACAAATAAAGATCAAGGCATTAAAGATGGATTAGGTTAAATCAAGGTTAGTTGAGACTAAGATCACATAAAGCTAATACTTAAACAAATAAACGTATTGAAGTTTATATTTAGACTTTGGCTACTTTATCTTATGATATAAATCCTTCAACAATCCATATTTAAACATTTTATCTAAACTATAATATTATGTGTACTTCGCTGAGGGTGCTTTGAATAATCAAATAATTGAGTTTGTACACAAAATCATGATTCTAGGTCTAATATTAAGGTAATTAAATGGTAAAATATAGATAAAATAGAAATGGCTTACAGTAAAAACTAAAGTCGAGTTTATTTAAATTAATATCTTATAAGCCGTGGTTGAAAGTTCCAGAAACCTACTAATTTTCATTAAAGAAGATAGGCAAGCATATCCAATTCTAGAAGCATAATGTCCTACTATAAAAGAAATTCTGTTATGGAATTTTTGATTAACATGTCTCAAGTCTTGATTTTCTTGAAGGACTTATAAATAACAAGCTAAAGTGTGTTCTAAAACAAAAATATGCAAATATCAAAATAAAGATATTCAAGAATAATTTTTTATATATATTGTAATTTAAAATTTCAAATGCCTTTCATAGGCATGCAAATGATTGAGTCCTCAAGTTAGTGAGACAATTAAAAATAACTATTGAGTGAGTATTTTCCTATATATTGGTTTTATCCAGGCAAAGTAATATTAACACAGCAAAATTGCATCATTATTAAGATTGTAAAAATAAATATATATTAACCTATATTTAAATATAAAGTAATAATCATGTTGTATTACAAAAGAGTTAGCAGATATCACTTTTATCCTCCTCTGACCTTTGTTTTCCCGGTATGTAGGAGTGCTTGTTTATTCCTATAGTAAGTACAAGGTGTGCTATCTATACGGACAAGGACCCTCAAGGTTGGGTGTATCACAGTTCCCCAACCATTAGGTATAGAAAGAGAGGTTGCAGAACATGCAAGCCAATCAGCTGCTTGGTTGGCTTGTCCATCTGACACACAAAACTTATGGAGATGAGACCCATCATCCAAATATCGTATAAACAAGAATGCTGCACAGGATCCCATCCATGTCGTGCCTTAACCCTCTTTTACTCACATGTTGCACAAGATCAATCAGAATGAAGCTTACCAACATGTATGACATATGAAATGGATGCTAATGTTCGAGCCTACTGGCTAAAGGACTCAAGAATGATACATAGAACCTATAAAAAAAGTCAGAAATGAAAGTGCCACTAGACTATGCCTGAAAGTGATAGAAAATCCAAAAATTCTGAAGTTTGACAATGTACCATAAAATAACAATATTATAAATTGGGAGATTTCCCTTATCAATATAAAATCATAAAAATCTGACACTACTATGTGAACATGGACCACATGGAAGCTTGTTGGCACGTTTGAGATTTTAAACTCATTCTAGAACTTTTATCTAATGGATTGACCACACCAGTTACACACATGCAGAAGAACAACTCATACACCAATGCTTTGAGATGGTTAGAGAACAGAGATAATAATATCCATAATTTTCTAATACAATCTACTTTGTTCAAATATATTTCCTGCATGGATATAATAGATGTAAAGTAAGAAGACAGAGATGAAGAAAAGAAAAATCTGACTTTTGAGAAAATATATTAGCCTTACAAGATTACAGACATACACACAGACATAGACACACACACACACATACACACACACACATATATACACAGGCAGGCATGCATGCACATATATATACACATATACACATCCATACATACATACACACAAACACACATACATATACATACATACATATTATATAGGTAGATATATGGATAGAGAGAGATGGAAAGAAGGAGGAGAAGGAAGAAGAAGTATAGAAAAGCTAGACGGTTAGCCTCGTACACTTCCTCCTTCAGTTGGTTTGGATCTTTTAGGGTACGGTTGTCAAAGTACCAAGCTCATAACGAGCATATCGAGATTTATGAAGAGACCTAGCCAAATATTTTATAAATCAATGCTGGACAACCCTCAGATTGCCCATTGGCATGCACATGCCCATGCCATTTCAATCAATTCTTTATCACTTTGTTCTCGATTCATGTAACTACTAGAGCTCTTATAATATATTAATTCCTCGTCCTGTCCTTTCTAGTTTTAACGCCATCATTTTCATGTCTTTTTTTGGTGCCTCTTCATTACTCTACATTCTAAACCATACAACATTGTAGGTCTTATGCTCGTTCTACAGAATTTTTCCTGTAATATCCTAAGCATGGATCAGCAACAACTCCCACAAGCACATCTCTCCTTCAATTTTCAAACCCGTTGCCTAATAAGTACTTTACTAATATATATTATTGAGAGTATATTACCTTCCTTGAGTTCATGTCCGCTTTCATATAAATAAATTTGGAACCATTTTGGCTAACATTGAACCATGCAACATATTAGGATTTTTCTCTCAATCTCCCAAAATGTAACATTTTATTTTACCTGATAAATTTGCAAATTTGTATTGTGCATTTGTGCTGCTATCTGATTGGTTACGTTAAAATGCCACTGTATTGAATGAAAAGTGTTTCCAACAGTGTTACTAGGAGCCTTTGAACCAGCAGACCAGTAGTACCAACCAACAGGAGGGTGTCAATGATCCTGCTAAAAACATCCAAGCAGAGCAGCAACAGCCTCGAATGCTTCAATGCTCCAACTAATACAAACATTAATTGGAGTCTTGCAGTTGCAACAACAGCTACAACAGCAACAGATGCATCAACAACAGCAGACGCAAGAGAAGTAGCAGGACATGGGGCTCATCAGGGGTGGCGTGATGATATCTCAAAGTTTAAGAGACTGCTCCCACTGACTTTCAAGGGGAACCCTTACAGACTAACTTTGGTTGAAGAAAATGAAGAAAGCATTTGCAATCTTGAGGTGACAAAATGAAGAAAAGTATCACATCATATGCCTCCCATATGCTGCAGGGAGAGGTATATGATTGGTGGGCCGAAGGTCTATGAGTTCCAAGGTACCCTGCAACACGCGTCTATTTGGAGTTGACCATGAGCTGATCATGGTATCCATGACAGGATTTTATTGGATTTAGACCATGAGCCTGGCCAGAGGGTGTGTTTGAGGAGAAGATAGACTTCTACTACCTTATTTATAACCGTTGCTACCCTAGGTAGACGCGAAGAACAAATTTCGTTCAATCACGTAAATCTTTTGCTTTCATATATTTACTCCGTTTGAGTTCCTACTGATCCGTAAAAAGTTAAAAACAAAGCGTTTCAACCATTCACATCTGGAACGAAAGCTGTTTGATGAAATGCCAACGAAGAGAATTTAATGATGGTCAGCAAAGAGAGTACCATGACAATGCTCTTGCAGAGATGGTAGATAGAAGGGCGTCGAGGATCTCCCTCCTGGCCTCCAAGCTCCTGTCATAGTAATCGAGAGGCACTCGCTTGAACTGGAAGTCCTGGACGCCGCGGGCCCGCAATATGGCCGCGAGGCGCGCCTCCGTGGTCTCGCCGCCGCTGGTAGCAGCGGCATCGGAATCGGGAGAGATGGAGAGAGAGGACACTCGCTGGGTCTGGAGGGAGAGCTCCAGTTCCGTTATGCGTTGGAGGATGCGGGTCTGCACTGCCTCCAGCTTCCCCAGCGAATCCATGACAGTGGCTTTGATCTTTCTCGCTGCTCCCCCACCGTGATCTCACCAAAACCCCGTATTAATTAAAGATACATACATATACGCCGTAATTAAGGGATTCAGGTTTTCAAATGACGGACATGATGCCACTTTGATGGTTTTGAGAGGGGTCGTGATGTCTGTGGGTTAACCAAAGGGTCTCCAAGTAAAGGCCGTTATTGGGATCAAATCTGTAGTCTGACTATTATGCTTGTAAATGACCATCAGAATATATTATTTTTTTGCATTAAAGATCGTTTGATCGAAGATAATTTAATATAAAAAATAAATTTTATATCAAATTATTATATTTAATATAAATAATAAAAAAATAATAAAAAAATGATGAGTCTCATCTTTATTTTTTTGAGAGAAAAATAAAATAAATATCATGAGAGGATTGATATTTAATAAATTTTTGAGTGATGGTAACCCATACTTGATAAAAATATTTTAATAAAACTGTATATGTAATCATTGAATTTATTCTTATATTTTTAAATACATTCAATAAAAATTTTGTAAAAAATTAAAATAGAAATTACATTATGTAAAGGGAAATATGATTATAGTCATTATATAAAATTAATTAGAGATGAAAATACTATCTTAGTACTATAAATTATTTTATGTTTAAGAATATATTTATAAATTTGATCATATTCTATATAAAATTTTACTAACTAAACGTAGTAATTTTTTTAATATTATTTTTAAATAATTTTTTACCAACTGTTGGGACAATACAACTGACCTCCGACTCCGACTCTACATCGGCCGAATGAACATATTACATCGACTCACAATCATTGACCGACTGACAGTTGGCTACTATCAATCAGTAATATACAATTTAGTTAACCTCCGATCGAAGACCATCGATATATCAGAGTTATCGACCGATGCTCATTCGGATCTTTAAGACTACCGACTTATCACTATTACCGACATATAGTCGGCCTATCTTCTCAATATACCCTAACCGTTATGAATGGTTATCGACTACGTGTCAGGTCATTAGTAGGAATAACAACCCATTAACTCTATGATTATGGCCCGATAATTTAGCGTCATAAAAAGTGGGACCACGTGCTCGACAGTTACATCAGAATCATCTATAAAAAAAGAGATAAAGGAACAGCACGGGTAAAACAATTTTGGGTGAAGACTGCCATTTCAAATTTCTTTATCTGCTATTCACCAACCCCCTCTCTGACTTAAGCATCGGAGGTCTCCGCCGAACATAATTTCGATCAGTGAGGACTTCATTTTGCAGGTGATATTCACCGGTAACGGGCGCAACAGAGGATGGCCGCAACAGATTGGCGCGCAAGGTAGGGGAAGACTACAATCAACTATACCAAAAATCAGAGCTCAACACTTAACTGGATCGGTGAGGTAGTCTTCCGTCGGGAAGATATTTTTTCCCCACCTCCAGTGTTAGAGCCCAGTTCTTCGCGTCCTGTGGTCATCACAGACACACAGATTATTGCACTGATACAGCAAATGAAGGTTTTGACGGAGGTAGTTCAAAGCCTCCAGCAACAGTAAATTCAACAGTAGCAACAGCCATCGGTGGAGCAGCCGGTGGCTCAGTTAGTGCCATCCAGGTACAGCTGCCGTCCTCCACGATGCTCATCCTCCTCATCTCCAGAGCGGCGACCGTCTCGACACTCCCATCGAGATGGCCAACCGCATTCTAGGCACTTCCATCGTGCCACCCATCATTCACGGTGTTCTCCCTCTCCTTTCCATCTACACAGTGTCATGAAGAGAAAACAACCGCGAACACCCTCTGCTTCTCCTTCAAGCTCTTCAGGGGATTCTACTCTTGGAATTTTTTAGCAACGGTGGCTTGACGACTATGAACATAAGTTCAAAGAAATTGATCATCAGCTTGTCCGACTTCAGATGGAAGGTCGGAAGTCTTCCAATGACTACAACTTCCACACTGCCCAGTCTCTCTCTCGACGCATCTTGGATGAATCGATTCTCTCTCGGTTTAATATGCCGCAGATGGAGTCATACGACGTCTCCACTGATCCGATCGACCATCTGGAGAGCTATAAGGCTCCCATGATGATTTAGAGGACAACCGACGTCTTTTATGTATTGACTTTCTGGCAACTCTTCGAAAGATTGCTCGAGCTTGGTATTTCGGACTTCAGTCGGGAGCATCAATTCTTTCAAACAGCTTGAGCATTCTTTCGTGGCCCACTTCAGCACTAGCCAAAGGCCACCACGGACATCAGACAGTCTCTTCTCAATCAAGCAAGGTGAGACAGAGACTTTGAGGGATTTTGTGGTCCGATTTAATGCGGCCACACTTGAGATCAGGGACCTCAATGAAGATATGGCCATATCGACCATAAAAAGGGATATGAGATGATCGAGATTCATCTACTCTCTAGACAAGACTCTCCCTCGGATCTATGCTGAATTTCTAAAGCATGCATACAAGTACATTCGTGCAGATGAAGCTACTCCTGATCGATGCCAGACAGATAGAAAGGTCAGAAGAAGAAAAAAAGAAAGTGAAACTCCGGCCAAATCAAGTAAACCGACTATCAATAAGCGAGCTTCACTCCGACGACGGAGTCTGAAACCAAGCAGCTATGGTACGTATGACTCCTACACTCCTCTCTCTGCTCTCCGTGCGCAGATCCTAATAGAGATTGAAGGAGAGGAGTACTTACAACACCCCACCAATAAAAGCACCATCGAGGAGTCGAGACAGGAAGAAATACTATCGGTTCTATTGTGATCATGATCACGATACCGAACAGTATATCCAGCTCAGGGATGAGATAGAGGCTCTAATTCGACGAGGCTACCTTGAAAAATTCTGATGTGATCGTCCGACTCAACCTCCCACCGATCAACAACCTCAACCACAAACTGAGGAGACTCAATAATCGACCAATGGTAAGAGTAATCAACATGATTTTTGGACAACAGAAGAACTGGAGGCAACTTTTGAAAAAGAGTCGGTGAAAAAACGATGATTTGACAATGTAATTATCTTTTCGAAAGATGATGTTTGGAGAATATAAACTTCCCATGATGATGCTGTCGTTGTTTCGGCAATGATAGCAAATTATGATGTAAAAAAAATTAGTGGATAATAGAAGTTCGACGGATATTTTATTTTATTCGACTTTCTTCTGAATGCGACTACCGACTGATCGACTCAGAAAATCTCGACGCCATTAGTCGGCTTCACTGGAGATGCAGTTATTGTAGAAGGAGAAATCACTCTCCCATTAACTGCAGGAACTGAACCACAATAGAGTACTGTTTTCATGACATTCATGATTGTCCGAGTTTCTTCGACTTATAATGCCATACTCGGATGATCTGAACTTAATGCTCTGAGAGCAGTAGTCTCAAGTTATCATCTACTAGTCCGATTTTCGATAAGAAGTGAAGTCAGAGAGATGCATGACGATCAACAACTTGCCCAACACTGCTTCCTGATTTTTACACAAAATAATCAATCTGAAGACTCTTTGTTCGTTGATAAATTGGACCAAAGAGAAAATGAAGAAAGAGGTGAACTAGCCGAGCAACTAGTTTCCATCCCACTAAAGAAGAGGATCCTGAGAAGATGGTCCAAATTGAATCGTAGCTGCCTGGTCCGGAGCGACAGCAGCTAATAAATCTACTCAGAGCGAACGCTGATATTTTACTTGGTCGGCTACTGGCATGCCAGGTATTCCTCCAAAGGTAATAACTCATCGGCTAAATATTGACCCAAAGGTTAAGTTAGTGAGATAAAGAAAGATCTTTTACTCCTGAAAGACAGAAGGTCATCGACGAAGAAGTTGACAAGCTACTCGCAACTGACTTCATCAGAGAAGCTACCTATCCTGATTGGCTCGCCAACATAGTGATGGTGAGAAAAGCCAATGGCAAGTAGAGAATCTAATCGACTATACGAATTTGAATGAAGCTTATCCGAAGGATAATTTTTCATTATCAAAAATTGATCAATTAGTTGATACAACTTTGGAGCACCGAATCTTAAGCTTCATGGACGTCTTTGCATGCTACAATCAAATTTGGATGGCACCTGAAGACGAGGAGCACACGGCCTTCATAACTGATAAATGCATATACTGTTATAAAGTAATGCCTTTCGATTTAAAAAAATATTGGAGCCACATATCAATGGTTAGTTAACAAAATCTTCAAGGCATAGATTGGGCGAAATATGAAAGTTTATGTAGATGACATATTGGTGAAAAGCCCTCAAACTATGGATCATATTTGGGATCTGGAAGAAGCCTTCGATACACTTCAACGACATCAGATGAAGTTGAATCCGACTAAGTAGGCATTCGGGATAACTTCTAAAAAATTTTTGAGATTTCTTATATCATAACGAGGAATTGAGGCTAATCTCAAAAAAATAAATACTATCATCAATATGAAGCATCCTAGTTCTAAAAAAGAGATACAACAGCTCAATAAAAAAATCGTCACACTCAGTCGATTCATCTCAAGATCGATAGAAAGATACTTATCTTTTTTCAAAATTTTGAGGCAAGCAAAAGAGTTCTCATGGTCAGACGAGTGCCGACAGTCTTTTGAGGATCTGAAAAGATATCTTATATCTCCACCATTGCTTACAAAATCAAAAGTCAGAGAAATTTTGTATCTCTACTTGACAATATCGATGGAGGCAGTTAGTTTGGTACTCGTCCAAGAGGATAAAACCAAATTCAATGATCGATATACTATACTAGCAAGGTGCTTCACAATGCTGAAGTAAGATATTCAAGAGCGAAGAAGATGATCTACGCTCTGATCATATCATCACAGCAACTTCGTCCATACTTTCAAGCACACCCTATTATCGTCTTGACAGATTAACCATTGAAACAATCTTATACTGATCTGATACGTTGGGTCAAATGACAAAGTGAGCAATAAAGCTTAGCGAATTTGATATACAATATCGTCCACGTCCATCAATGAAAGCGCAAGTTCTGGCTAACTTCGTCGTCGAACATACAATACCTAATAATAATCCTGAGGATGGAGCTAACGACAAATAAACTAGTTGAAACTTTCGAGCCCGACTTAACGTCGGCATAGGTAATACATATTAATGGAGCATCTAATGTACAAGGCAGCAGAGCTGGACTCATTCTCACCAATTTCGAAGGGGTTATAACTGAATATGTCTTTTGATTCAACTTCAAAGCTTCAAATAACCAAGTCGAATATGAAGCACTCTTATCCAACTTAAAAATTGCCAAGGTGCTTGATATTGACAGCCTGAAGGTTTTCACCGACTCACAATTGATTGCTGGACAGGTCAAGGATGAATTTGAATCCCGAGATCCCATTATGATGAAGTATTTTCAGAAGATGAAAGATCTAATGTCAACCCTAAAGTACTTTGAAATCTTTCACATCTCAAGAATAGAAAATGCTCGAGCCAACGTATTTTGTAACTCACAACCACTTCCTTCAACTCGCTGGATCAGACATTCATCGAATGTCTTGAACAACCGAGTATTGATAAAATCGAGAAAGTACTATAAATCAATGATGAGCCAAGCTGGATGGATCCGATTATTCAGTACTTGACTGATGAAACTCTTCCTACAGATTCTTCAGAAGCCAAACGACTCAGATGGACGGCCTCGCAATACATTTTGATGAACGATCAATTATATAAGAGGTTGTTCTCTCTTCCTTTACTGAAGTGTTTGGGACCGACAGATGCTGACTATGCACTCAAAGAAGTTGACAAAGAATTTATAAAATCACTTGGAGGATAAATTTTTACTTATAAGGTCTTACGACAAGGATATTATGGGCCCACCATGAAGAAAGATGCAGCTGAATTTGTCCGAAGGTGTGAACCATGTCAGAAATATGTAAATATACAACACCAACCGGTTAGTCAACTGACATCAATTGTTACACCATGGCCTTTCGCACAATGGAGAATTGACATACTTTGTCTTTTTCTCCGGTATTTAGTTAGAGGAAGCTGAACCTATGGCGCAAATCACTGAAAGTAAGATGAAAGACTTCATTTAGAAATCAATCATATATAGATTTGGTCTACTACACACCATCATCACTGATAATAGTCGATAATTAAATTTTAAAGAGTTCTATACAAAATTTTATATTACACACAAACTCACATCAGTTGACCATCACAATCCAATGGTGAAGTGAAAGTGACGAACCGAACAATCCTGCATGGACTTAAAATCAGACTGAATGAAGCTAAAGACCTCTGGATGGAAGAACTATATCCGATCTTATGAGCATATCGAACGACTCCTCACATACCAACGAAAGAATCATCATTTAATCTGGCCTATGGAACAGAAGCGATAATCTAACTTGAGATCGAACTACTATCAACAAGAGTAGAACAATACAATGAGCCGAGCAATTCAGAATGTCGGAGAGCGATTTAGATTTGCTTCCAGAAGTTCGACGACAAGCTCAAGTTCGGATGGCAGCATATCGACAAAGAGTAGCTCAGTATTATGATGCAAAAGTTAGACCGAAGGTCTTCCATTCAGGAGACCTGGTCCTAAGAAAGGCAGAAGTCTCAAAACCTTTGGACCAAAAAAAATTATCTTCAAATTGGGAAGGATCCTATAGAATAATTGAAACACTTAGACTAGGTGCATATCGGTTGGAAACTCTTGAAGGAACAGCTATTCCACAAACGTGAAATACCGATAACTTAAAAATGTACTATCAATAAAGTTATTTACATGTACAGTATTCAGAATGAAATATTAAATTTTAAAATCATAAAAATTTCAGTCAACTATAAAGTGATAATAGATCGATAGACGGATGGTCAATTCCTATCAACTATATTTTGATTTTTCACTGTAAAAATTGACACATTGACTACATCTCGATTTTCACTGTAAAAATCGACATACCGACTGTACCTCAGTACCGACTATATTTAATTTTCACTGTAAAAGTCAATTCTAGTTGAACGATTATTTATGACGACTTAGTTTTAACTAAGTAGAACATTATGCCAATATGATTCAGATCGGATTGAAATTATACCGACTTGACTACGATCGATCGAAGGATATTCGGCTTGCCACCGATTATCAAATAACTAAACATATTAATCAGACTACGATCAGACGAAGAATATTCGACTTATTATCGTTTATCTTAATACCTAAAAAGTGTGTCAATAGATATTCGACTAACGGATAATTCTACAAGTACTACTGAACGTTCGGCTTGCCGATCGATATTCAGTAATCATAATAATTCTATGACATTACAAAAATACAAGGAAAGAAAGAATCTGTACTTAAAATTTTTTCTTTCATTCATTAAAAGAAGATTACAAAATTGGATCGAAGTCCGATTATAAAATTTTGATTACAAAAGAAATAAAAATATTACATCGATCACTAGTCATCATCTCCATCTCTTTGCTCCGACGCAGCATCGATGATTGAACATCTTCTGGTACAGTTGGTGCAATATCTTCAGTCGGTGCAGCCCCTTCTTCGGCAACTTCATCTTCTGGTGCAGGAGGGATAATGCTGCTTAAGTCCAGATCCAGGTATAATTTTCCGACTGCATCTCGATCGTTCTCATATCCGACGCAATAAGAGGCAAACCCGCCTTCGAGGATTTCTTCCTTGAACTCTTCTGAGTTCTTGAAGTTCTCGACGGCTTGAGTCAAAGCTTCCCTTGCCATCTTTGCTTCTGCTTTCATCAGCTCCGCATCAGCTCTTACGGAAGCTGACTCATCATCGGCTAGTGCCAACCTTTCCAAGGTGGCCCGATGTCTTCTATATTTGGCTTCGAGTTCATCGATGCAGCCATCCCTTTCTCATCGAAGCTGGTGGATAGAGTGTTTCTTGCTCTTGATCCGTGACTCAAGAGATGAAATATTCTGACGAGCTGACTCAAGTTCGGCTCCAGAAGATTGTAGAACGGCGGTCAAATGGGAGACTTCTTCCTGAAGCTTTGCCTCCCGCTCAGTTGCCGCCTGGAGTTGTTCAAGGGCACCCATCTTCTCGGTATTGGTGACCGTCATTTTGTTCATCCATGATCGATAGAAGTCGGCAATCTTCCGATAGCCGACCTCCAAGTCATGCATATCATGAGCCCACTAAAAGCAGAAGATGAACCAAGTTAGATCAGATAAAAAAAAAGAGAGAGAGATATGTTGAAGAACTTACCCCGAGTATCATCGGGTAAAAGGAGGAGAATATCTCGGCAACGGTCCGATTCTTCCTATTCTTTCGATCAGTCAGAAGAAGGGCAGCTTCAATGAGCTTCCTAGCCAATGTTGGATTGGCCAAGGCTGACTCACCTTTAGATATCCAGACGTTGACGAGTGTAGGAAGGCCTTCAATCGACCTATCATCGGTCGAAGTTGTTGGCACCTTCCCCGATCCCCGATCAGCAGCCCTGTGCTTGAGAATGCAAGGAAGTCGGCGCTCGACTGCATCCAAGAAGGTTCCACTGTCGGAATGGTTGGCACAGCCATGGACTGTTCTGGTTCGACCGCGACTTCCACCTCGGTCCGAGCCTCTGTTGATGGAGCCACCAATGGTACTGCAATAGCTCTGTCTTCTCCTGCCGCCCCATCTTCAGCAGATGGTATTTCAGGAAGCATTGTCAGGATCGACAATGCCAAGATCGGTTCGGGAATCATCTCCAACGGGATGTTGGATTCCCTCACCAGTGGAGTAGTTATCCAACCCTTCTTCGGTGGTCGGGAGGGTCCAGCTTCAAATGCTGCCTTCTTCTTGGTAGTGTGCTGATGAATATCAGCAGCCGACACTCGTACCCTCGGCTGCATAACTGTAATCAGAACAAAGAAGTAAGTGTAGTTCCAAAACAAACAAAAGTAAAAGCAAAAGTAGTCAACTATGCTATACCTAAGGAGGTGACCGAACTAAGGTCGGCAACGTAGAGAGCATGTTCGGTCATCAGCTTTCTTTATGGTGGAACTGCCTTGTTCTTTAGTTGGTGAAAATCTTTCCGATTATCGACCTCCACCCGACTATTTTCGTTGGGGCTGGTCTTTGGATCACCCCAGTACGAAGGAAAGCCCCAGGGAGAAGGAGAAGAAATAAAAATGAATTGATTCTTCCATCCATGAATGGACGATGGAAAATCGATAATGAAAGAAAGGTCTTTTCTCTAATTAAAGAACCACCAATCTTTGACCTTCGGATGGGGACGAAGGACAAAAAAAGTTCGAAAGAGAGAAGGGCGAGGCTCAATCGGTATGAGCCGACATAGCAAAGCAAAACTAATAATTAGTCGGACTGACTTTGGAGCCAGCTAAGCAGGACAGAAACCATAATAGTTAAGAAGATTCCGAACGAACTCCGAAATTGAGAACCGAAGACCAGTCCGAAGGTCTTCAGCATAAAATGCAACCTAACCCGGAGGAGGAGAGTTCGCCAACCATCGAAGCCAGGAGCAAAGAGCTGATATTGCTCTGAGATACGATACTGCTCCCGGAGATAATCAACATTGGATCTGGATAGGGAAGAAGCCTCCACTTTTGGATCCGAAGGAGAGTCGTCGGTCGGATTTTCCGACCGACTATCTCGAGAAGAAGAAGCCCTAGCCATGAAGATGGAAATTAGAGAAACCTTAAATGAAACCCAAAGGAGAGAAGGACCCAAGGAGAAGGGCGAAAATACTTGACCTGAAAGCCAAAAGGGCGGAGAAGAGATCCTGGAGCTCTGGTACTGGGGCGATTTTCGGCAGAACTTTCCGCAGCAGAGGATGATGACAAAATGCAAAGTAAAGTTTGGCTGAAAGTGACCTTATATATATACGATCCCTCAACGGCTAGGATGAAATCTGTCAAATCTGAATTTCATCAAATGACGACACGTGGCAACATCCAGACCGACCATTGATCGGATGGTTTGATGCACCTGCTCCTGATCGTGCCACCTCATCATTATCGGCGTCAACAGCTCCAACCCAATGATGTTCGGACATATGGTCAAGTTTTGCTAGTCAAAATCAAATCATCCGGTGCCGAATTATCTTCCTGAAACGATGTCCGGTGCCAAATTGTCTTATTGAAATGACAGCCCAATAATGATTTTACAGCTATCAAAACAGCAAAATAGCCGAAGATCTCTCGTATTCCAAAAACTCATAAAGGCCAGCAGCTGAGTTGGAACTCGAGGCAAACACGTGACGACTCCCTTTGTCCAACATGACAGACCACGTGATGATATACACGTTGGACCATCTTGGACTTGGAAGTGGAGGATAACTGTTGGGACAATACAACTGACCCCCGACTCAGACTCTACATCGGCCGAATGAACACATTACGCCAACTCACAATCGGTGGACTGACCGACAGTCAGCTACTATCAACCAGCAACGTACAATTTGATTAACCTCCGACCGAAGACCATCGGCATATCAAAATTACCGATAGATGCTTATTCGGGTCTCCAAGACTACCGACTTATCACTATTACCGATATATAGTCGGTCTATCTTTTCAACATATCCTAATCGTTATGAACGGTTATCGATTACGTGTCACGGTCATTAGTGGGAATAAACAACCCATTAACTTCATGATTATGATCCGATAATTTAGTATCATAAAAAGTGGGATCACGTGCTCGACGGTTACATCCGAATCATCTTTAAAAAGAAGGTAAAGGAATAGCATGCATAAGGCAATTCTGGACGAAGACTCTGCCATTTCAAATTCTCTTTATCTGCTGTTCACCAATCTCCCCTCTGACTTAAGTATCGGAGGGTCTCTGCCGGATATAATTTCGGTCAGTGAGGACTTCGTCTTGCAGGTGCTCTTCACCGATGACGGGCGCAACAGAGAATTAACCGCAACACCAACCAAATATAATAAAATTATTTTTTTATAATTATTTTTTAGATAAATAATTATTATAAATTATCAGATTGTCCTGTAACATGATATATCCTAATCAAATGGGTCCTAAATACTTCTTAAATACTAACAATAGTTGTATTATCGGCCATGGATGTCAGGTGGGGCCACGCCTATCGGTCCTTTTTTTTTTTTTGGGGTTACAGGCGTCCGCTGATCTATTCGACACGCTAGTTTAGCTGGGGTTTGAGCCCCTAGATCTTATACCTTGTGACGTGGCATCAATCGTAACAACAGAAATAGTGTAATCCAGAGGACCTGAGCCCGCTGTAATAGACCGCGATCATAATTATAAAAACCGCCCCAACTATTTGAATTTGACTTGACCACAAAGATTATTGGTAGATGCAAGCGTGCAAAAATTTTTTAGTTTCACAAGCTTCCAGTAGAGTTTCTCAACTTTCAGTCTCTCTAGTTGTAACCTACAACGAATGTTATAGTGTGGTGCATGCTTCTTGTAAGTTCTAATCCAATATATATATGCACCCACGTCTCTTGTAAAATGCCTGGAGTGGGATGGAAAAGTTAGCCGAGCAATGGTTATATTCAAAACAAAAGGACTAAAAATATTTGATTAATCAAAAGGGAAAAAAATGGGTTAAAAACTCGAGCTGACGGCAGCAGCCCCGCACGGCGAACCAGCTGCTGGCGACAGCTTTCCGCCAAGACAACATGATTTAAAGTTGGGAAAGCATTACCTACAGACGAAAACAAAAGAAGCCTGGGACGTGGCTGGGCGAGGGCGAGGGCGAGTGAGGAAGAGGGTAAGAGTAGAGAACAAGAAAATAAACCAGCAAGAGAGCGAGGGGGAGACGGCATGGATCTGAAGGAAGCAGGCTCTTCCCTTGACGCTCTCATCTCCTCCTTCAACACCCGCATCGTTGAGCTCCAGGAGCTCGTCATCGCCCGCAACAGTAATCTTTCTTTCTCTATTTCTTCTCGCTCTCTATTTGACCACCTAATGGCGGAATGAAACCCTAACATCACAATCGCAATCTTTAGTTTTCCGGCCACCAGCATGTCGGATCTTTCTGCCGTGGATACGACCCTGAAGACGATGGAGTCTCAGATCCAGGCCATCAAGGACCGATTGCAAGAGGAGAGAAATGCAATCCCCAAGGCCAAAGTTTGTCATCCCTTTATATCAATATCACTCTACAATTTTTCTTTGAAAATTCTTGTTCCGTACTGAAATTTTTTTTGATCTCTTTGTGTTCGACGCAGAAACTCATTGAGTTATCCCAACGACAGCAGCGGAAACTGCAGCACATGCTTGCCAACATGCCCTCTGGCATGTACGAGAGCATAGGCCATTCGGATCAGACCCATTCCAGGTTATTGCTGCCGAGGATATTCCAATTTGTAATTAGGGTTGAGAGTTTGGATGCTGGGAAGTGGTCTTACATTTCGGTTTCAGTTTGATCCCAGATGCGCTCGACTGTGATTTCTTGGATGAGCATTCTAAGGTCAAGGAAGAGCCAGCTGTGGTGCCTAAGGTAAGGATGCCCAGCTTATAGCTGTTGAGGATTCATCATCACTTTCAGATTGTTTAGGCCGCAATTCTAGTATCTGGATCATGAATCAATGTGAGAGGTACTGAAATCCACATTATGACATGCCATAACTTTCTGATTTGTAAGAGGGTCTTGCATTAGACTTTTGGAGGATGTGCATGCCGTTTGAATCTAAAATTATCTAATTCACTGACAATAATTGAATTTATGGATTAGTGTAAAACACCAAAGCAGATTAGAGAGGATTATGATGCTAGATATGATGAAAGGCGCATAGATCAACAAATATCCATGAGATCATGAGGAATGGAGAATGTTAAAATACTTAAGGTTGAAGACATGTCAAGAGTAAGTCTTCTGAAGATACTTGCTTGGCTTGCTGGAACTATCCGATAAGAACATGGTGAATAGGAAGGAAGTATGTTTCCTCAAAAAAAGAGAGAAGGGAAAGAAGTATGTTGATTGGAGACCTTCAAGCCATTGTTCATGGTAGAAGGCCTCCAAACATGCACCTGCTTCTTCAGCCACTGCTAGCATGCTTGCTTCACTTGGGTTGTGGTGTGCTAAAATTGTGCACTTATTTATCTAGTTTGTGTATTTCTTTTGCAGGAGAAGAAGGGTCGATCTCCTGCACCCCGCTGGTATATAATTGCTGAGGAGCTTGATTCATTGTCATCGTATGCCCTTAATCCTTTTCAGATTTACTTTCAGTTTCACTTGGACCATTATACCAAATGCAAATTATGTATGAAGCCTGTAAGCCGTTGCATAAATGTCTTCCTAGATGCTAATTTACTTCAAAAATTGGCAACTAGTACGTGAATCAATGTGCATGTGTATTTAGATATTCAATCTCAAATCTCATTGTTTTTAAGATATTGGCTCTAGCTTGCCAATTGGACATCCTGTTTTCACTAATTAAATTAATGGAACAAGTCTTATTTGCTGAGAAAAGTGAAGGACGTGTTCTGAGAGAACTTTGGAGATGATTGGTGCACATGAATGATCAACATGGCATAACGTAGCAAAAATTAAGGCTTTTAGTTCTCTTTTACTTTTAGTGTATGCGGAACTCAAATTAGTGCCAAACATGACATGGATTTAGTTCACCATACAACCATTACTTATACTAGTACATGTGCATGTGCAATTGCATATTGAGAAATATAAGATCATATACATTGCCAATCTAGATGAGTGTGGCAAGATAGAGTTTGAAAAGAAATGACATCAATTAAATGTAGTACAGATGGTTCAGAAACCGAACATGATTTTCTAAGATTTAAACTATGATGCCATTAATTCTTTGTCCTTTAAATGGGGTTTTACTTAAAAATAATGAGAATTTGGTTAAAATAAATTAACAGACCAAAATACTTGGTCTATTGTTTTAATATACCATAGATCATGGTTGGTGAATTAATCAATCCACACATCCATCATTCTTCACAGAAAGTTATTTCTTACTACATTTTAAATGTCTATGTTATGTCTCAAAGTAGTTATCCCACATTATGTTGATTATAAGTTGAATCAGGTAAGTCTCAAAGTTGGTATTTTGTGTCTCAAGGTAGTTATGCTTTTTTTTTTTCCTGAATGAAAAGTAGTCATGGATTTCACTAAAGGAGTTTTGGGAGCCTTGAGAGTAGTCACATAAAAGAAAGAATATGGCAGCTGACTGGGTGGCCACCTATGTTGCTGAGCGTGCCAGGGATATTCTTTGGACGTATGTGGGGGCAGCGCTTGAGCCTTTCAGGGATATTTGTTTTTTGACTCTTCTAGAGGTATTCACACAAGATCTATATGAATGCTCCACTTTGAGCAAAAAAAAAAAAGGAAACGATACAACTGCTCAAAATACCTCCCTCCTTCCCTTTCTCTCTCTCTCTGTCACATTTATGTGGGAATGCCCTTTATCTTCTAATTCTTCTGTCTTGTCATTCTCTGTTTCTATCTTTTCTTATTTTCTTATTCAAAAAAAATATAATCATCTGCCAACCCATCTCCTCTCTCATATAACTAGCTATATTTTCTACTTGTTTTTTTGTCTTACCTTGTTAAAGTGGAATTGAATTAAATGGAGGAAACTGGTGGGAGGGAATGGAATGATCTTATCATCTCTTTTGTAAGCCATCAAGTCCTCTTCCTCCTAACATTTTCAATATTGATAACTTGTTACTCTTAGATAGTATCTAATGTATTTTTGAGCAAGAATGCATTAATTCCAGAATGAAGGCTTTTTGGGGAGTAAGGGATGGTGATGAAAGTGGGAAGCAAGTTCCCTTGCAACTAGGATTTCTTGGCTTTATGAGATTAAACATTTGCATGTAAACTCATGTAAAGTTTAGAACATGTACTGGTACAAAATAATAGCATTGGAAGCATCGAAGGGGCAACCTTGAATGTTCATATAGAAGATTTGTCTTCATGGGAGTCCCTAGTCTAAACTTTGTTAACTACACTCCGTAATCGATCTCTTTTATGTACCACTATGAACAGTTAGCAGGCGGAAGCTGAACTATAAATTGGAATTGAATTATTATCCCAAAATAACTATATTCAAATGTGAACAATATAATTCTGTATAAGCTTGATACATGGAATTTCTCATCAGTCGCCCCCAACTCCATCTTCTGTTCTTGACCTTGCAGTTATATGAGAGGGAGGCTCACATTAGATAAGGTCAACATTGCTATCAATGAGATAGCTACATATGCAGATGCGAATGCTCAACTTATTGCATGCCCCAAGAAGAAGGTTAGAATTACTTAGGATTTTGATTTATTTACCAATTCTGTGTTTTTGACCCCTGATCTTAATTATTACATGTTCATGCAGTTAGCGGAAGACACTTGGGAAAAGGCTTTAGTGAGTAAATTTATTTTCAGCTTCAGCACTTCTTTTGTGTGTTACATGTACACATGAGTGCATTCAAGCAAGAAAAAATGTAAACGTATATGTCTGATGGCTTAGTAAATAAAGTAACCTAGCAATTGTCGGTTTTTTAAAAAAGTTTTAATAGTAAAATTCTTTGTTCGCTGACAACAGGAGCTAAGAGATATTGCAATGGCTGAAACAGTGAAAGGCAAGCACTTTCTCCTTGAAACAGATATAAAAGGGCCAGGACTGAAACTTGATAATACAGGGAAGGCAATTCTGACAGTAAGTGTTTCAACTTTCAACTTCTAAATGGTAACCATAGTTGTCTTGCCCAAAAATTCTCTCATTAATCATATAGAAGAACTCTAGGATACTGGCTTTCAGAATTTCTCCTTTGTCTGTGCTATGATAGATTTTAGGGTAAGGCTGCAGATGGGCCTGGTCCGTATGAGCAAATCCAAAATTTGGAGCCTGCCCTGAATTTATATAGGTCAGGGCTACAGATCAGACAATTAGCAGGCCTAGTTCCAGGTTCCAGCTTGTCCCAGATTATTAATGACAGTCCTTCTATACACTCATTAAGCTGTTATAGATTTTGCACATGTTTCATATTCTGTCAGTGTTATCCGCCTATGATAGGATCAAAATTTCTATAAATATACAGCATGAGAAAAAAGTACTCCAAGAAGCTAATGCCCACCACTAATTACTAAACTTTTTAAACAATTTACGAGAATTTAAATTGTTCTATATCTTACTTTTATTCTTTTTCCCACTCTAAGCTTTATTTCTTAATGATAGTGATGCTTCTCAATGGACATGCCATCCAGATAATTATCTATGTTTATGCTGCAGATTTTTACCTGACAGATGATTATTGTGCTACTTATTGCTGTTTGTAGCAATGTAATTTTTAGTTCTGTTTGTCACATCTTGGGATGTGAATTTGTCATTTTGATCTATGAGGGCTATGTTTTAGGTCAGGAAAGTTATTGACTTGATGGGATGGGCTTGAAGGTTTCAGTGCATATACAATAAACTTGGGTTTGGGTTAGAAAATTGGATTAAACTAAATCTAAAAGCCACGAATGGGATCTAGTCATTGTAGCAAACATCTGGGGTTGTATTACTGATTGCTCGCAGCAGCAGTTAATGACAAAGTAAACAATGACTTGAATTCAGCATTTTATCGCTAGTAGCAGATTCTGCAAAGACCTATGGCCTAACTTCCCATCCTTTATCAGTACCATGTACCATCGTATTGGTTAGAATTTCATCTCTGAGCAAAAGAGGCATACATACGCCTTCAAGAGGCTCTTTCTACCATCTTCACTGGGCACTCATGCCCATCACCAATGATTGAGACAGTACAGTTAGCTGTTGCAGAATGAAACAGCTGTCCTCCATTCCACAACATTCTATCCTGCATCTCCGCCATACGGTAGCCTGTTGATGCAAGTTTAGCTGTTTCAGTGATTTTTCATATTTCTGGGTGTAGGTATGTAGCTCAGAACTGTGTTTGTTGTTTTCTTGTGTTGGAATGAACTAAAGCCTGAACGACCCGGTGCCGCGGACGAGTAATTGTTGAGTAACAGTCCGCATAATTTTCAGTTGATGGGTGTTGGTCATTTGTCAAGATAAGAATAAATTAACAAGTTAATAATCTTAAAATTTAGAAATCATGCTTGGAATTTTGAAATATCTGACAACCATGAGAAAAATCCGGCTAAAGCATATTTAACCACTGTTTCATAATTGTACCTCTGTAGGAAGAAGTGAACTTTCTTACATGCATATGCTGTGATCCACAGGTCCTTCGCCATCTTGGTCGTATCCAGGAAGCTCGCATTGGTCATCACCGCGTGTTACCCTTTCAAAGCCTCAGTGATAGTGTTGTACCTTTTTTAATCTTCAGAGACCAAATTAATGCCACTGGAATTTCTAAGCATCTGTCATCTATCATAACTAATCTCCCCCTGAATATCTTTGGCAAAAAGTGCTGTGCCTACAGTTCTCTCTACAGTTGTGAGCAAGATGATTCATGTTTATTTTCCAGAAATTGTATTTTATATGGTATGATGTCATGTGGGAATGAACTGATTTACTTAATATATCTCTAAAATGATGTCTGACTATGCATTTCAAGGAACTGATTTCTTCGTGCAGTTCATGCCGAACCAGTTGTTTTCCTTTCTTGCAAATGTTATCTATCAACATTATCGGCCTGAAATTCTTAATTTTGTTGACATTTAAACCGGATGCAACGCTCTAACGCTCGGTGAGCTCAGGGATGCAAGTGTTCTTTTTCTATTATTTATGGTACATCTGCTGTTATTATGGACGTTCCTGTTCAGTTCTTTGGTTTTCGCATATAAAACAAGAGACTGGACACGGCTATGAGTTAGGCTGTGCGCCGAGAGCGTTCCCCCTTCGGGGGATGCCTTCTGCGGCGTCCGGGACCATGTGCCTTTCATCCGAAAGATGGAGGCCGGTGTGGAGAACCATTTTGCGATTGTTGCGTACCGGAGGGATATTGTCATGGGGAAGTGAGTCGGAGAAGGGTTCTGATGCTAGATTGTCCGGTGGGAGGCTTTCTGATGGTCCGGCAAAGAATGCGTGCGGGATTGAAACTGGAGGTGCGGAGATTAGAGAGGATCGCCGGAATCTCCACTGAAGGGCTTAGGAAAACATGGGTACAAACTAGGTGACGGATGGGGAGGTCGAACGCCTCCGGCAGCACTTCAAGAATGTTGTGTAGATTTCCGGCGGCTTAGTTAAGGCAGGCTAGAGATCAGTGGAGGTTTGTTCTAATTGGGAAAAGTCTAGGGAGAAGATTGAGCTACGAGTTCCTTAACGAGGCAGCTAAGGATGGATGGAAAGCATTAGGGGATTTTGAGGTTTTCGGTTGGCTCAAGACCGTTACATTTCCGTTTATTCAGAGGACCATGCGAGTGTGACCGCTGTGAGAAGTCCTGATTTCACAACCATGCAAGCTGTAATATGTAAATGTCATCCTATATAAACTTGGTTGGGAATTAAAATTTCAAGCATATTAGCCTTATTAGGAGTCCGACCGAGACGTGACAATATGATATAAGCTAACGGGACCATATTACGACTCATTATAAGTTTGTGTTTGATGGTCGTATGCTTTAACTTACGGGGCTCAACCAGCCACCCGGTAGTGGGCTGAACACTAACCAAGTTTTAACCCATGTTGTCAATCCACCAAATCATTTGTGCTGCCCACTACTACCCACCCAACCATCCGCTAACAACTTGAAATTGGAGAACTTGTTTGTATATCAGCCCAACCAGAAAGCACAAAAAGAAAGATGAGAGCACAGCCGGAGAAGAAAAAATGTGGGAAACTTTGAACCAGGTACAAAGAGATAATGAAGGAAATACAAGAAAAGAAGAAGAAACGTAAGTAGGCAATCAGCTAATCTCTCTGTCTCTCTCAATCTCTATCTATCTGTCCATCTTGATACTCTCTTATTTCATTGATCCACATGCAAAATCTGTTTCAATTTCTCTTAAGGTTGCTAGAGTTTATGTTTTCAACCTTCATGCACATCTTTTCTAGACTAAAAAGGCGACAAACAACTCCAAATGATATATGACTTGATTTTTTTTCTATATTGTTTTACTTTGAATTTGATGATTGTCTTTTATCAAGAAGATGGAGAAAAACAACATAAAAGGAAATTGATCCCTATGTCATTTTGAGGTTGGCTGACCCCTCCTTAGTCTGGAAAAGATGTGAAGGAAGGTGGAGTAATTTACAGGCACATGCATTTAGCCAACTTGGTGGAGCTTTCAAGTGTAGAAACATGTCATGAGACAAAAAAATTAATTATCCAGACTAATTATTATAATCTATGGAATTTTAATAATTAACCATTATATTTTCATTGATGTTTACTAAATGAAACTAATTTATTCTTGCTGGTAGATAATTCTTTCATATTGTTGCAATAGCACATAATGTGCATGATGTATGGAATATAATTTTACTTTTTTTCATTTATTTTTGAAATATAATATAATAATATAATAAATTCAAATAAATAGAATGTTTCAATAATATCAATATCCACATGACGAACAAAAAATGAACGAGCTAAGCTTTTGTACAGAAAATTTCATCATTAATACCAAGCCCATGATGTGTAAGATACTTTTCTTATTTAATAATTATTTTTAAAATATAATAATATAATATAATATATAAATAGAGAACTTTGAGCAAGCCAAACTTCCGTAAAAAGGATATGGAACTTTTATTTCTTTTCAACTTTTTTTGTAATATAAATAATAATGTAACAAATTATAGTAATAAAATATGTTAATAGCTAAATTTTTATTGCACGTTAAGTGATGATTTAATAATAATGAGGTATATTATTTTGAAATTAAATAAAAATAATAAATTTTAATGATGATCGAGCATATTAATATTTATATCATTCAAATCAATGTTCATATGATAAATAAAAGTTATAAAAATAGAATAGAAAAGATGCAAGATCTTGGCACTATAATGATCATGTCAACCATCCTGATTTTGCCCATGTACTAGTGATAATTGGAACAACAAAAATGAATGCCAAATCATTTGATCAATTTAGATCATCTACTCAATCGACCTCTATTCTAGGGATGGCAATGGATCGCATATAGGTCAAATTAGTCAATATTTAAATTTATCTTGTAATTAAAAACTTTATATCCATACTCGCTTTGTATCCATCTTGGGTTAGAACAGATCAAATAGTGGTGCGAGTTGAATGGATTGGATAGATAAGAAAAATCGAATCAGATCAGGTAAAAAAGTCATTACGTAAATATTATAAAATAATTATAATTTTTTTAAAAAAAATATTAAAATGATATTGAAGTGGAGTATTATCCATATTTAATTTAAATCTATTTCAGATATTTTATTTAGAATCTATATCCAATCTGTTTTAGTCGGATGGGCAAAATCCACCCCGTTTGGGTCCGATCGGTTGGGTCGGCCGGCTGAAATTCCCATCGCTGGGGTCTATCTGTCATATTTACCGTCCGATGAGAACGGAACGAACAGGATAAAGATCGCTCGCGATACACCGTTTGTGCTCATTTTTCTAAGCAGCAGTCCCTTGAGACGAGCACAGTCTCCACTTTTCCTTCCTCCGTAGTAGAAGCAGCAGGAGAGAAGAAGAGAAGCAGGTGTTGTGGAGAGAGAAAGGAGAGCGAAAAGAACGAAATGGCGGGAAGACTGAGCAGCGTGGGATCTCGAATCATGGGAGGCAACGGCGTGGTGGGGCGATCCCTGGTCTCCTCTCTCCGCACCCGCTCCGGCATGGGTCTCCCCGTCGGCAAGCACATCGTCCCCGACAAGCCCGTAAGCCTTCCCCCATCTATATTTCCTATCAATTTCTCCTCTATTTCCTCTCTCCTCTCGCAGATCGTAAGGGGAGGAATAACTGTGAAACATTATATGATCTATTTTTTTTTTTTTGGGTTTTTTCTTTTATT
>KE504831.1:607090-620630 GCA_000441515.1 Elaeis oleifera
CAGATCGGTAAGGGAGGAATAACTGTAGAAACATTATATGATCATTTTTTTTTTTGGGTTTTTCTTTATCTTCTTGATTCAGCTCCCGGTTGACGACGAGCTGGTATGGGATAATGGCACCCCATACCCGGAGCCCTGCGTAGATCGCCTCGCCCCACCATCGGGAAGGTATGGTCGATCTTATGTTCGTTATTTCAATACTAGGGTTTTGATTCCTATTGCCCTTCGGGGTTTCCGTTGATATGTTTAAATGGATCACTGAATTTTGGTCGAACTCTCTTTTTCTGCGCACAGTATGAGGCATTGGGTGGTTGTGCGGAGGCCTGGGCTTTTTCGCTACGCTCGGGTTGTTGGCCGTCTGGAATGACAAAGCATCAAAGATACCCTATGTGAGTACCCTAACATTCTTCGAGATTAGCACTAGCCATTCTATCGTTTTTTTAAATAATTTTAAATTTATGGATTGCTCCATATTTTTCATTCGTGCAGCATATACATTTAACAACAAGCTCCATCAGCTGAAATCGAAAGGATTATCTCAACAAAAAAAAAGAAGTTTAACATATTTGACAGCCACATTTAAACCAATCTCTGAATCGTTACCTTTGAAAGAATATGTAACCTTAGCTTCCTATAATTGGAATGTCATTAAAGGTTTTGCATATAAAAAGAATATTCATATTATCAACCTCCTTGAATGAAGATGTCATCTGCAAATACCTTCAGGATATGTTTGATTGGAGGGAGTTGGGCTTTGGAATGGGAATGGGAATAAGTGACTTCCACTCTAGCTATTTGGTTGGAGGGAGTCCCATTCCTATCCTATGAGAGAAATGGGAAAGCCCCAATCCCAAAACCCAATTCTGGCTCTTCCCCCAATATTCAAATCCCATTCCATGTTTACTTAAAAATTGGCTTTCAAAAATGCCCTCTGTTTAATTGATTTTTCGAAAAAAAGCTCTATTTAATTGATTTTTCGATTCTGATTTCAGTCACAGACCAAATGTGTTGAGGAATATAGTCATTCCAATTCCCATTCCAATCCATTCCGAATCCGATTACGAACCACATGCACCCTCTTTGTTTTGCAAACAAATATGGCATATGGACTTCCTAAACATATAAAACTGCTACACTAGGATCTAAATGTAATCCCTAAACAGCTCCTGTCGATATCTTTACTATAAGACTACAAGAATATTCATGTCCTCTATAGTTAACCCCCAAAGTGCCCTTGCTATGACCTTTTAAGTTAGGAATCCATGCAATCTTCCAATTCCTCTAAAGCCATCATCCTTTGATGGTGCATTATAATACAACTTAAATTATCTTCATGGAGGAGGAGACCAATTTAACAACCTAGTAGTGATATTTATTCTAATGGTGCACATATGTTTTGATAGACTGCATGAACCTCCCTGAATGTGCAATACTGCTATACTGGAAACCAAAGCAATCCTGAACAGCTTTTATTAATATCCATAGCATAAGAATTCAACATTTTTTGCATCCTCAATTCTTATCCACCAAAGCGTCCTTACCATGGTAGTTTAACTTGCATCTTTAGGAATCCACCTTTGCTGATGCATTAGAATTCAACTTAAATTAATTTGATAGAGGAAGGGAAGAGATTAATTCTATGATCTAGCAGGGTTTTCACGTATTTGTTAAACTCCACTAGACAACATCCTCTAAAGTCTAAACAGCTAATCTTGTTAGTGGACTTAAAGACCTTTTTGTTCCTAGATTCTAAAATCATGCAATGTAAACCAAGCAATATAAAAGATCTTTGTCCTAATATCATTAAGCTCAAGAGGGTTCAATTAGAATGAGGCTTTGTCTTGGAAAGTTTCTCTCATGCCACAGGATCTCGAGAACACCTATAATAAATAGCTCTATAAACTGTCTGCATCACATGAAAATGTGATTAAACATTTAAATCTATTTTTTTGACTAGCTTGTCTCTTATTCTTTGTTGCTTATTTCAAGTATGTTCAGAAGTGACATCCATCATCTATCTCCCTCTCCACTAACACCCTCCCCACTCTCTCCAAACAACCCACCCCCACCCAACCTGCCCCCCCACAACCCAACCAAAAAAAAAGGGAATCTCTGTCAGATGTGTTATTCTTTATGTTTGAGCAGGACAACTTGTTGATAGATAAGTTGCTACAGATGATGTATATTATCCTTTTAATTTGGATACAAGTCCATATAACTTAAATATATAGAACTTGCTAGTGATCTATGTTGATTTTCCATGAGATTAAAATGCCGGTCTCCAACTTAATCATGTCTGTACCGACATCGATACTTGAAGCAATTTGCTTGGGTCTTCTATGTAAGCAGTCGAAATCCGTGATTAAAGCAATTTCTTCTCTCCCTCTATCTATCTATCTATCTATCTATCTATCTACACACACACACACAGAGAGAGAGACATACATATATAGACATGCACGCATGCGTGCACACACAGAGAGAGAGAGAGAGACAGCCATATAGAAGGAATTATTCTTCCAAAATGATTTTCTTGGAATTTCCATACATACATATAGTGTGTATATCTCTCATGACATACTTTATTTTAAAGAATTTAGGACCTTTTGCAAGGCCTTGAAGGAATTATTCTTTCCAAAATAAATTTTCTCCAAATTTCCAGCTATAAGCAGATAGCTAACCAGGATTACTATTCTTTATTCTTATGGATTACTTATTAATAACTCTTCATCCATTCTTTCAATTAAAAATGTGTAAAGTTGGAAGGAAAGTGAACTGAGCACCAGATGACATTTTGACACTGATTTTATTGGAAATAGCAGAAATATTGATGCAAACATCAGGAGCCTAAGTTAATCTATACTTGGCTTCTTATGCGATTTATATAGATTTCTATGGTAGCATGCAGAGAAAATGTTAAATCCAAATTCAAGTTAGTCTGGGGCTGGAAGGCGCTACTATTTTTGTTGAACTGGTGATTATACCCTTTTCATTGGGGTTCTTGCTTTATATACTAACTGTAACTTCTTCATTCCATCTCATTTTTCAACAGTTCAAAGTGCATTAGGAAACACTATCTAAATGCAATCAAATATTTTTTTGCCTTCCAATGTCCATGACGTATTTTCTTTCCTTTTTTTAAGCAAATCATTTTACAATGCTATTACACAATCTTAAATCTTTAGTGCATTTTTTGTATTAGCATCCAAGTGATGGAAGTCATGGCTGTAAGGATATAAATGTGACTAGCTGATTAATTTTGATGAGAGTATATGTTGAGTTTATTAACTATTAGAACTTTCTAGAATCACCTTGAAATTCCATTTTCATTAAAAAACTTAAGAATTATAAGTTATAGAATTAGTGATTCCATGATAACCTTCATCTAGAAATCTGATATTAATTTAAGGAGAGGTTTTACATTTTTAAATAGTTAAAATTATTAAAGATAGAAATGTCATCATTGACAAAAAGAGAGATGCTAGAAAAATATTTTGTTATTCTGAGAAAAGCACAATATATATAAGCAGTAAGTATAAATTGAGGATTGAGGTATTGTGTGATGGTGTTATGCATAGTTGGCATTAAAATGCAACTAGCTAGTTTGCAGAGCAGCATGCCAAGTTTTGGTAAATCACTAGTTTGTTTACCTTGCTGCCTCACACAACTGTGGCAAAAATGCCAAACTGAAATGCCACCATGTCCCAAGCACCGGTTTGGCATGATTTCTACTAGCATCATTGACTAGTGCCGGACTCACATCACACCAACAGTGATACTTGAATTCTTAGCATGAACGCTGGTGTGTCCAAGATGAATGTTTTATGTGCCTATATAGTTGATATGGCAACAGGAACACGTGACAGTGTGACACAGACTTTAGCCCATGATGCCATTTAAAGATGATGGACAATTCCTTGTTAACAATGATTTTCCATTTGGCTTCAAATGTGGAGTCTTGAAAATAATTTAGTGCCACCCTGGCTCAACTTGAGCGTGGCATGAAAGCTAGGCAATGTAGATTGATGAATTCGTCTTTCATGATAGGTTTACTCTCCGATCTCTAGCAAAAGTGACATAAGGGACTGTTAGAATTCCCATCGTCACCAAAGCCATTCTCTCATCATGAATAGGTTGACTGTGGAGCATAACTTTAAGTTGAGAGGAATGTATATAATCAAGAAAGAGAATCTTATTCCTCAATTAGTACTCTCCAAGTCAGTTCCCATCTTCCATTTCTCTCCATCTTCCTTCTCCCTTACCATTGCCAAGCTGTTATCCCGTTATCTCTATACACGAAAACTGTCCATCAGGCTTCCATCATTGCAGAGGCTTAGTTTTAGGATTAGATTTGGACAGGGCGCAGGCCTAGTTCTAAGATTATGTTAATGCTTGAGCAGATGTGGGCATACCACAAATTAAATTGGGCTTAGCTGGGCGTCCTCTAAGTGGAGCTTGCCTAATTTTATGTATAGCGTAGTTTTAAGTTCATTTGCTAACATAACAGTAGGCTTATTTCATATGATTGCAAATTCTCAATGTACACCTGGATTGGAGCTCGCATAACAACATGATGCATTCCTTAAATGGTAGATGATCTAGGCCCATGTGATGACATGGTATCAGATTGCATGTCTTTTCAAGGTGATAAACTGAAGAGATATTGAATGAGTACATCTATCACATTTGACACCGATTCTGTATGCTGCTAGAAGCATTAGAAAGCCTGCAACTAAAATTGTGGGATAGTTAGGGATACTTTTAACTCAACATGCATGGGGTTGTTTTCATGGAATTGAATGATAGAGCAGTAGGTATGAGCCTGTGACTGCTCTGATGGGTTGGTACCTGGTATTCCACTTTCTAAATCCTTAACTTGGAATATGGTAGACTCAAAAAGCTGGTATGCTTCTTTCTATATGAGTATATCTACAGAAATTGATCATGTCCTTCCACGTAAATTAATTAAACATGAAATCAGAATGTCCAACCATGCTGGGTAGGAACCCAACTACCACATATCTCACAGACCCGGGGAAGCAAATCATGTTTCATGTCACTTGTCCAGTGTCCTTTTCTTTTTAAGTCATATCTAACACTTCCAAATTGATTTTGTACACTAACTACGAAATATTATGAACTCTATATAATTTCTTGTGACTTTATAACCAATGTCAATTGCTAGGCACCCTTGCTAGTTTATGAAAAAAAAGGTGGTGGCATTCATCCTAATTGTTGAAAAATATTCTTTTCTTTATAGTGATGAATGCTTTAAGCTTTTGTTGGTTGTAGAGCACCATAGTTGAGCAATCTCTCTGGTCAGAGGAGAGTTGCTTCTATGGAAATTATTTGCCCACACTATTTCTATAAACAATGCAGTCTTTTTACTGTCAAATGGTCCATCGTCTCATTCACGTCTTGTAGAAAATACTGTGTTGTTTGAAAAATCGATTTGTTACTTTGGTATTATTAAAAATGAAATACGCTGGACTGACCATTGTCTCTGTTGTGAATGAGGGATCAAATTTGAACTATTGTATAGTGATCCTTCTTGCTTTGCTCATCAAATTGCATTTAAAATGACTTGCCACTCCTCCTTTGTTTATCTGTGCATTTTATCATCTTGTAATGGAATGATTAAACTCTATAACTAATGCTCTTGTATATATCCATTGCCACTTTTGGTCATGGTTATGTATATAGTGGTCTAAAGCAGACCCATGTGAGCTTTGAAAATAAAGCTTATTCTCTATTATCAATTTGCATCCCACGTCATAGTTCTCTAGCAATTTCTACTGGATTCTTTTGTATTCATCAATGGAGTAACTATGGACTTAGTTAGAAGTACCTTGGATCTTTCCATGGCATCAAAGCATAAATTCCGTTGATAGTTGCTTGAAGATCTGTCCCATCTATGTCTCATATTCCTCCTATGACTTAGGGAATACCTAAACCAAACCTTGCTCTTGAACTTGTTGCATACGCTTACGTATGCTATCTGACACCGAGAGGGAACACGATATGTTAATTTCACCAGCATATATTACCAGAGTGACATTTCATCAGGTCATAATTAATTTCCATGCAGATATGTGGTTTTCTGTTCTGTACCAGCGTACAAAAAACAGCTTTTCTCTCTCAGGGTCTGGACATGCCATATGTTCTTCCAAGCAATCTAGCTCTTTCTGTTGGCAAACACACTCTTCATATCACTAAAAGATTGAGTAGAATTTTCAGATGTAACAATCTATGCCTGTCAAATCACTATTCAAATCACTGTAGGTCAGGTATAGGTCCAACAAACCTTACCTGATAGTGGTTTAGGTCTGATTTTAATAACCTTATTGAGGTGTTCCATCTTTAAATAACCTTGACCATCTATTTGCATTTCGCTAGTCAATTCAATGATTTCCAACCTCCCATCAAGTAAGCTTCTTCCTGGGTGGGATATTTGAACATCAGGTATCATGTTGGGCAGATATCTCTCAGCTATCCTATGCATTGGTGGATCCTGCTTGTAATGTTGGAAGACTATAATGAATCTCTCTTTAGTCTTTAGCATGAGTTGTTGCTAAATTGGGCACTAGAACTTTTAACAACAAAGTTAAGCATTATACTATCTCTGGAGATAACACTAAGGTGGCGTTTGGTGCATTACATAGGTAATGTTGCTATGGTAATGTGATTGCAGAGGGAATGTGATTACCTGATAAATTACAGAGAATCCTATATTGCAGTGTTTGGTATGTACAGTAATGTTGTTGTAAAATTACAGGAAATCCTACATTGCAGTGTTTGGTATATAATTTAGATTACATGAAATATAAGCTAATTTTTCAAAGTACCTCCATCCTTGTTTATTGATTATTGTCTATTTTCTAGAGGGACAATTTAATTTTGAGACCAGCTATTTTTCGTGACATCACCCATTATGTTTTCTTTCTATTTTCACCAACTGAGACTACCCATAATTTATTTAATTTATTTTGATTTATTTGATGGGGTATTTTGGTCCTGAAGTTATCTTGTTGCAAGATTGCAGAATTGTAAGATTACATATAATCACATAACTACCTCCTCCTAAGCAATCAGATTATCTCTTTTTTAGATAATGTTGCATTATATATAATACAGCATTACCTATAAAAGTAACAAACAAATAGTGTAATCTGATTATCTGTTGCAAAATTACATGTAATCCTATCAGGATTACATGCTACCAAACGCCCTTTAATATGCAACAAAATAGGATTACATGCTACCAAACACCCTCTAATATGCAACAAAAAATTCTGTTGTACAGATCATGATTAATTTATAATTATACATGTTTATCCTTAGAGCTACAAGAAAATGAAAAGATCCAAAAGATCTGCTTTCTCCTGGTCCTCTAGATAGTTTTAATAAATTGTTTATATCATCTGATCTATGGAATGCCGTACCGTCCCATACCGCCCGTATCATACCGTACCAATCTTGTATCGGTACGTCATATCGAAACGTACCGACATTACCGTACCATACCGAACTACGTACTGACATTAAACAGAATTTCATCGGTACGGAGTCCGGTACCGGTACGGCGAACCTTGATCTGATCTGCTTGTTTTGGTTTTATATTTTCTTCTGTCATTGAGTTTGTGCCTCCATGTTAAAGATATGGTTTGCTGAATAAAATTGTTATCCTGATTCAAGGTAGTAAATTGCATCAGTGAGCAAAATATATGTTCTGAACTCAGAATCCATGTTTCTTAGAGTATTACTTGGTGCATATAGCTTAGATGCATGCTGTTCCATTGCAAACTGCAAGTGGGTTTGTTACGGTCCACCAAGAAATATTCAACTGATTTGGGTTCTTCTAATTCCTGGATTCCATATGAACTGATTATCATGTCACTGAAAAAGTTATGCATTTTGGGCACATTTATAATGGTTGAGAAATTATCAAAAGTCTTAATATCATTTTTATGGACTTCTGTCTAAGTTGAGATGAGAGTGATTTTATGATTACATTGCACACTACTCATTTGGCAAGTAGCCAGCATTAGAAGCCCTTAGTGGAATTTTGCTGAAACTGTGTGCTGATGTTCTTTTTATATTTCCAGACCCCAAAAGTCTATCCATATGACAACCTGCGTGTCGAGCTGGGTGGAGAGCCATAGGAGCATGCTTGAAAGGTTCAATTTAGTACCTGATATCATAAACTTTGCTTCTTGTTTACAGGTGCTTCCTATCAACTAAAAGAACGGAAATAATGGATTATGTGCAATGCTTGGTTTATTATGCTCTTGTATTTCATCATCTTAGCGGGATGAACTTGTGCATTTCCATTTTCTGATTATGAAATTTGTCAAAAAGGCTGCATTTTCAGTGCCCTATAACTTAGCCTGCAATCTGGCTTTTCTCATTTCTATTTTTTTTTGGGTAGAATCTCATTTCTATATAGATGTCCCACATTAAACTCCAGCAACATGGGGATGATCCGAGATTGCAATTTGCACTTTGGATCTGGTGGTTATTTTGGCCTACGATATTTCTGTTATTTCAATTTATTTGTTTTGGATGAGAAGAGTTGCATTCCCTACATCCTCTGCTCATCAAGAAGATGCTTCCTAGGAATTGGTGAGACTGCATTGCCTGAGCGGATCGAGTACACACCGCTATGGTTAAGCGCTGTTTTCATTGTCAAATTTTCTAAAGCAGGCATCGCAATCCGTAACAAATACGTTTCATGAAAATGTTAATTTTATGGATTGATCGTAAAACCTTGTTTGGAAAACTGATAAGTCATGAAACATGGAAAATTAAGTTTGTTGGGAACTGGTATGCTCTTGTTTCTCACAAATCTATTTATTTGCTCTAATAAAGTACGCAGACAATTGATAATTTGTATACTCCTGTGCTCCTGCAAACTTGCATTGGGAAGTGTGCCACGAAGTGCCCAACTCCATTTAAGTTTAATAGAACATGTATTCTAGGTTGAGAGGCAGTCCGTTAAGGGTAAGGGTGCATCGCGAAAGTTGAATATTTCTGAAATTATATTAGTTTTATCTTGAAATCCTATCTTGCAAGTAGGCTGAGAGCCTGTTTGGATTGATGGGCTATGGGCTGAAATTTTTGAATTGTGTCAAGATAACCGGTTAGAAATAGGCTTGCAGACTGGGCTAAATCATATCCATAAATATCCAGGATGGTTGAGATTCTTTTATTTTCTATGGGATTTTGGCCGGTCCACTAACAAAACTAGTACTGGGTACTTATGGATATGGTCTGATTAAATCTGTAAGACTATTTCTAACTGATTGTATTATTTCAATCCAATGAAGCCAAGAGGATTTTCAGTTCAATCATTCAAACAGGTCTTAAATTTTTTTTCTTAAGATAGAGCAGGTCTTGGCATGTATTCCCTTCTAGTCTCCTGGTTAAAAATGGCTGGGGAAGCTTAGCCTTTTGCCCGATATGGCCTTGTGGCATGATTTTGGTGCTGATTTCAGCCCTGTATAGCCCTAGTATGGTAGTTCCACATGTTTCACCGTACTTGATATCTTTGATCTGGCTGTCTATCATGCCCAGAGTTGATTTGGCTATGATTCGCTCTGCTAGCTTCGTTTTGTTTGCCATTCTCCCGATAGACCAGGAAATATTGGCGAGTTTAGATGTTCCAGAATCTTGCTCGAGGAGGCGAGAGGGGCCTGCTCTATTTGATAATTCTAGCTTCTCAAAAGAAAGAAAGAGAATTTTACGCAGTTTCTGAGTTTGCCAATGTTAAATGTAATCATAGCAAACCTGTTGGAATCTAAAAGAGCAGATCTAGCTTGATAAGAACTCTCATACAAAAGGTTATAATATAAACCTGATGTATGACATTTTCGTCTATTTCTTCCTTTGCTTATTTTACGGATAAATTGGGTGTCAAGTAGAAGACCGCCAGTGGTAGGGCTAATAGCAGAACTCCATATCAATGCTTCTGCATGTTAACTTCTGTGACACCAAAAAGTATGAGTCTCCATTTTGTTTGAGTTGCGTTGGCTAAGGTATTAGTTTCAACTTTGTGATGACCAAGCCATGTAGAAAATGGGCCGCACGGAAGATGGACCTCTCCTAAACAATGGTCAGTGTGAAACCCCACACCTTCGGGAAGGTGCGATTTAGTTCCAAATTAACCATGAACTTTATCAGTTTTCCATCATCCACTTGTAAATTAAGTTTCAATGTTGGGGCACATGGGTTGTGGCCCACCACGCTTTCGTAATGTCCATTTTAAGTTTCAAAGTGGGCCATAGGCTAAAGATTGCAACGATCCATTTGGAGGACAATTTTAGATTCAAAAGTTGGAGGGTCTACGAGTGTGTGATTAAAATAACATTAATACTATTTCCTGAAATGGTGGGTGGTCCTTCGATCTCATTCTAAAATAAAAGAACGAGAGAAATTCCTTTGGGTCTGGGTCATCGACTCCTCTACCTTCAACAAAATAACAAAATATCCATCTGGATTATCTGTTCGTCGCCCTGGACCGACTTAGAAGTCTGGGAATGCAACTTGCCCCCAAGAAATCCGATAAATCTCCTGATGTCAAATATAACTGCATGGCTTCTGGTGAAATGGACATGTAACAACCATGTTGCAGAGAAAGGAAACAAGAAGAAACGGATTTGTAGTGAGAACTCCATCTTATACCTCCGAACCAGTGATTACAGCGGCGTGGCACATCAAGATAGTTTACGTTCTTTTTCAGCAATTAAAGCTTTCTACAATCATTTCACTAAAAGAAAAAAAAAAATCTCATGAAATGGATGTATTGGATCGTTGTGGTTGTCTCCCGCGCTATTCTCAAGTATGCCGCCAAGGAACCGTGTGGACCCGTAAGATGTGATGGAAAAGAGAGCGTAGCATGTTTTCGCCTACGTACATCTGACTGTCGATGGTTGGTGACAATGAAAAAATTGACGTTCATGTCGGCAAACAAAGTAGATTTCTCATATTGATGCTTTCTTTTGTTGCTGTTTGCTTCTAATTGCCAACCTATTATTCTTAATCCAACCAGATTTTTTTGAATTTAGATCTAAGAGTTAAATTTTAGGCTAAGAAAGTTGGTAGATTCTCGTAAAGGATGAAGTTAAAATAATCTCATTTCCCAGTTTAGTTGGTAAGCAAGAAAAGAAACCAGAAAAGATGTATTTTAAATTGGCAATAGAGGGAAAAAACGGAGAAAATAAACACCGGCATTTTTCTCAAAAGAATCTATTTTTTTTTTTCTTCCTATTCACCAATCAACTAGAGGCTCGAGCTATCTCTGGCTTAGTTCAAAAAACTGACTCACCTGGTATCTACACACTGTCCTGTTAATTTTCCAAATTATTAAATATATGTATGAGATCGGTATTGAGTGGTGATCTACCCCATCATCAGAAAAGAAAGTATGTGGTCAATAGTATTGTCATCATTTATTATTTTTGATGAAATGCACATAAAACTTAGACAGTCCACGAGTTGTTGGATGCCGGCATAGATCGGTGGATGCCACTAGCCTTTGGAATTATTTATAATGAATTAATTGAAGATTTTTATATCCACATACCTCTCTAAGTCAGCTATCGAGTAATGATCGTCCATATTTCCGGCATCAAAGGTAACAAGTGTATAATGCCCACTACAACTTTCATAGATTTTATCATCAACTTGATAATTAATTTCTGACTTTTGACTTCTAGGCCAATAGGGTGCTGGAAGATTCTTCTTTTAGAGTTATAGAACCATTAATTATTACAACTTGTTTTCGTTCTCCACAAAGATAGTGATACTATAAACATGCTCACCTCTAATTAAGGTAATTATGTTTCTAAAAGGAGAGAAGGCTCTGAATGTTGCACTGGTGTATAGATTGAGGCCAAATACTAGAAAAGCCATGTAGCAGATTAAGTTACAAGAATCCTGAACCATTCTGCTGACTCTCGCAACTCCTCAACGTAAAGACATGTATTTTATTTAGCCTTTGGAATGTGGTGCTATGGATGTATGATCATTATGAACAGTCATGTGTCAGAGACTGGGTATGGTCAAAGTTGAGTTTGCTACACATTCTTGGTGGAAATATAAGTGTACAACCACAAAAGCAAGTCTTTTGAGCAACAGTAAAAGTCAGTCTCGGATGCACAATAATGCAACTGACAATATGGGGCCAGCTAGCGGCCCTTTCCTATTTGGCGAAAAAATTATATTCTTACACTGTATACACCACATAGCCAAGCATGCAGCTAACCACAATCGTTTGTTTATGTGAATCCCATTCATCAAGCACTCATCTCGGTAATTCCTACAAAAAACAAGCGGCTACAATAATTTGCATGCACAGCTATATGGTGCATGCTGTATGGGGTATAATCTCTCTATTTAATAGCATCCAGTGCAAAAAAAGCTCCACATTCTGAGTCCCAATGCGATATGATCATATTTCTCCAAGAAAAAAGAAATCATGAAATAAAATCTCTGGGTAAACAAAAACTAATACAGAGAGGTTGCTGCTGGAGATTCTCCAAGCCGACATACTGGAGATGTAGGCCAATCTAATTAGAACAGCAGTTTCCTGAGACAGAGGGCTAGCCTTATCTCGGAGCTGGTTGCATGTTGTACAAGTAGCCCCTCTGAAGCATCTATTGGCTCGGTCTTTCTTTTAGCCTGAGCTGGGAAGAACGGTATTCATTACTATCAATAAAGTTAAGTCTCTCTGTCTGTCTCTCTCTCTCTCTCTCTCTCTCTCTCAGAGAGGAGAATGTGCAAAACAGTTTCCATAGCTATGCATGCATGAGTGTGCTCAAAATCGCATAGAATATGGAGGATGAATGCCAACCACAGTTAGCAAAATTCCAAAGGTCCGATCGTCCCTGAACCTTATCTTCAAGTTGCATGTACCAGCTATACGTGAGTGGCCCATCCAACCAGTACGTCGCCACCTCCACACCAATCAGAAGACTCTCCCGATAAAAACATAGCACCCTGTTAATGCGCCATTACCTCCGTCTCAAACCATTCTCCTACCCCAAGTCCAAACCATTCTATCTGTCGCTTCTATCAACTTAATAATCTTTACGTTATGGCTTCCAAAGCCTTTGCCTCCACCGCCTTTCTCCTCATCTCTCTCGACCTCCTTTCTTCTCCTTGGTCTCCTCTAACTACGTCCCATGCCCACCTCCCGGCCCTACAAGCCCAAACCTTCCCCAAACCTTCTCCCAAGCCATCTCCAACACCAGCCTACCCTTCCTGCCCTAGGGATGCTCTCAAGTTCGGTGTGTGCGCCAACGTGCTCCAAGGTCTGATCAACGTCCAACTTGGTAATCCACCAAAGAAACCATGCCGCAGCCTTCTTGAGGGCCTCGCTGATCTCGAAGCAGCCGTGTGCCTCTGCACTGCCATCAAGGCCAATATCTTGGGCACTAACCTCAACGTCCCCGTCGACCTAAGCCTGCTTCTTAACTATTGCGGCAAGAAGGTTCCAGCTGGATATGTCACGCCCCCGATCCGAGATTTTGAATCGAAGATC
>KE504831.1:638838-650838 GCA_000441515.1 Elaeis oleifera
AAAACATCACGATGCACCAATTTGGTCCCACAAATCTTCATGTGGAATAGTAGGGCCAGTGTGCCTCACGAGACTAGGTGTCACCCACAAGAGGGGCTCACAAATTTTCGATGTGGTATCTTCTGTGAGTAAGCATGTCCTTCTTTTTTTTCTTCTTCTTAATGGCCGCAACTGAGTAAAATTAAGGAGTTTCATGCTTCAGCAAATTATAACAATTACTGTATAAAAGTACAACAAACTGAATATGTGCAGGTGGACTGCCTGCGTCATACTTTTTTTAAAAAACTGCTCCACGTTAAGCAGAGCAGTGGCCTGGAAGCCCACCACTAATTGCCTGCGTCAACCATGCATCGGATGCTGATTCTTGTACCCTGAAGTCGTGCTTCCAAAACCTCCATCACCCAAACCAGGTTCTCTCCCACCGATTTCCGACTCCGTGATGTGTACGTAGAGGCAATTGTACATGCTAATTATGTAGTCAAAACGCCATTAAGATGCCAGGACAACGGATGGAAATCCTTACAGGATATTGCAGCTCTCAATAAATAAAAGATAGTATTTTCTGATTCACTCACCACTGCGAGAGGACCAAAATGAGCTACAAACAAAAAGGGTTCACGTGCTTCCTAGTTCGTAAACCACGCAAATATTATCTTGGTAATCGATTCACTTGGAATGAGTCCAACTCTGCCACTCCCTTTCGTCCACGGCAAAATGTCACCGGATTTGCCAACTTGCCAGAAAGATGGACCTTGAACTGCCCTTTGGCTAGGTTTCTTCCGATTTTTTTTTTTGGCAAGTAGGTTTCTTCCGATTCACACCAGATGTTCTCTGGAGAAGTCGTGCAGTTGGATTGATAGACTCCAATCTGACCCACGCACGATCCGATTCACACCAACCCATACCTAAAGTTATGATCCATCGTGTCATGGGTCTTATCTTGAACGTCATCACCAAATTCATTATCTGTGCATCTCGCACGATTGGACCTCATCTTTCAAACTCAAACAACTATGATAGAGCACCGCTCAGAAGTCTGATAATGCGAGTACGTTATGAATACTAGGTCTATTTTTTTTTCTTGGAGCAAAATACTAGGTCTAAATAATGCACCTGGAAACTAGTCTAGTACAGAACATAATGTGGGTCAGGTTGGACTCAAACCCCATCGGAATAATCCCAAGGACAGAAAATCCAAAGCGTCAGATTAGGAAAACCACAACTCAAGGGTACACCAACACTCAGAGAAGAGAGAGAGAGTGTGTGTGTGTGTGTGTGAGCATGGAATCCGTATGTGAGAGAGGGGAACCTGGTACCGTGAAGATCAAAACACGTATATGAAGCCCAACGAAGCACATGCCCCACTGCAAAACACTGCTTCCTACATAATAATATCAAATTAAAATGAAAGGAGGGAAAGAGCTAATAATTGAAAAGAGTTCACGGGTTGCCCATACATCCTTTTTTTTGGGGGGGGATAAAATAGAACGGGTTGGCCATGGAACTCAATGTAAATCAGCCTACGAGCTGTCCTGTATATCCTTAATTAGGAAGCTATCTTCATGGCTTTCAAAACTAGGGCAGGAATGGTTGGCACTTCCTCCACAAGAAGCCACCTAGAATGCTGCTTCCACGTCCATCCGAGGCGAAGTGCTTGTTAGGCATTCCCAAACTCGAGTTGTGTCTGGACGTATGCTGCAGGGCTTGCTGAAGTTAGAGGTCGCAGTGTACCTGCACTGCTGTCAAGCTAAGGGTGCTCAACCTTGATATTTGTATTTCACTGGATCGCTTGTGGAAGGACCTCCTCAGGTTTATATCTGCCATGTTCAGTAATTGGTTAGCTAGCCAGGTCTGATGCACTGGAGTGGGTGGTTGGGCTTCTTGTGTTCGGGTTCGGCATCTGATAATAATATGGGTTAGGTTAGGGTTAGCGTTAGGGTTAATTTGTCTTTGATTGAGAACTGACATCAGTTGATCATCCGAAGATTCTTAGTTTGTTACTACTTGCAATGATTTAGTTCCTCAAAAGAATCACTAGGGGACAAGACAAAGTCACGGAGGATGAGTGTTCACATGCATCTCTGGGGCCCTTCGCCTTGTTTGGCACTCTATGGCTTTATACCTTGTTTTAGTTCTCTTTTCTCATGACATTAATTACTCTTTTTATAAGTTATCAGCTTGGCGATCCGAGTAATGCTAGCGAGCTCACTGACATAACTGCTTTGCGTGGACCTTTCTTTGTTCTTTTTTGGTAGAACTTTTGACGGCCTTTTTGACTTCTTTTTTTGATATATTGTATCTCTTTCTTTCTCTGTTTTTGTTTACCTTACTATTTCCATGTCCTGCGTGCATCTACGTACTAGACATTATTAAATCAAGTTGCTCCTCGTGATAAGTCAATTGCACGACTAGCCAATGAGAAAAAAAGTATCTTGCTCATCCTTGTCTTGTTAGGTAGCATGGTAATTATATATAAACCCATCTAGTTTCCTTTTATTGTTTTCTTGAACAATATATTCATTGTCTCTCTAAATTGAACCATTCTCTTGGTAATATATGATGCAAATAGATGAACATGCATGCATGAACTTTTGACGATTTTCAGCACCTGATATTAACGTATTCTTAGAAACCCAAAATGTCATGATCTTTTTCCCTTTGTCGGTAAAACCCCTGAATAAAGTTTTATAATGCTAGCCTACCCATTTCTTTACTCCTTCGAATTCAGTATGTTTAGACCACTAATATTGTAGATTTATGTGATTTATTTTCATTGTAACTGAATTTATTGCATGCAATGACATTATAATCTTGTTACGTTTCATACTAAGCTAATTATCATCGTTATAATCATTGTCATCACCATCACCATCGTATCATCCTAGTTGTCGTTATATGAAAAACACTGTCAAAATGCTACTAACTGGGTTCACGTTTATCTTATCCATTTAGAAGAAGAGTGCAGGCGAACTAGAATAATGCAATTGGGGAACTAACTATTGGAGTTTACCAATCCTCGGGATTCCTTTGTAACCTTTCAACTAACAACCACAATGGAAAATGTATATCGCACTATGCAACAGCAAACTAATCTACAACTTTAACTTTGGGCTAATATCTTTCACTAGTCTACCTACCGTTGTAGGTGAGATTCTTTTCCTCTGCGCATTTGTCGCGGTTATTTTACTTTATGATATATACTTATCGATCGAGTCAGAGAGGATCCCAGGACCTGGGCATGCTAAGGATTTGGTAACTACCACACCATCAAAGAAGCAAATGATGCTACGTAAAGTATTGACCGCAAAGGCTGCGATTTGCGCGATGAACATGAAAGTAGGCCTTCCTCAAAAAGTTGGTATCACGTCAGAATCTTTCTCCTTCTTATTTTTTTTCAACTAAATTCCCATGCAAAGGAACGAGGAGATCAGGACGACCTATCAAGCTATGCTACAAGCCAGTCAAGGACAGGACTGCATCACACCGACGTCTGACCCACGTCTGCAACTGTGTCACTTTATTTTAATGAGGCGGCTTCGACTTCCAATGAGCCCAGCGGGGGACAAGATCGAGAGCTACCAATTCTCGTAGGACCACTTGGTCACGGGCAATGGACACGGCCGAGCCTACACCGCACGGCCGCGTTCATCCAGTATGCGATGGCTCTACTCCGGTAGAACGTAGATAGGAAACATGGATCTTAACGCCGCACTAGCAATTTAGAAGTCTCGTCCAAGGAATTAAAGGAAAGAAAGAAAAAAACAGCCGTGAAAGCTTGGAGTCACCGCCCACACCCCCCCCTCCCCCACACACAAAAAAAAGCCAGATAAGAAGAGGGAAGAAGAACGGCAGGATTACATGAGCAACCGATATGGGTATCGTTAACGATATGAGCAAGGTCGAATTTTAAAGGTGTTGGGAGCTATTTTCTTTGAATGTTTATTCCTCGCTTTTTTTTACGAGATACCTCCGTTTCCATCCGCTGGCCACCGTCGATGGAGAGGAGCTCATCCAATTGTTTCTTTATCTCTTCTCTTTTCATCACGACGTGAGAAGGTAGGAGAGAGGACTAAAAAATTGGTCAACAGGATTTAGGTATCTCCGGTTCGTATGACAACGGACAAGATGGGGTCTTCGACGGTGCCGGAGCTGGGGCTAATGACAAAAACATTGATATTTGATGCACAAAAAAGAAGCATAAAATAAGGAGAAAAAGAATAATTGGTTTCTTCACAGCTCCCAAGTTCTGGTGTTGGATCGATGAGGTTGCCGGAGTTGCGTCCGGCAACGGTGGACGGTGAGACAGGTGCCCAGAGGAATCCTTTTAATCTTCTTTCCTGGTTCGGTTGGTTTTTTCCTTTTTTTTACTCCCTCTTAATCTTCCATCCTTAATTGGCTTTACCGTTTTATTTTGTTCTTCTTTATTTCTCTCGCTTTTCATGCCTCTGTAAACGGGAACCGACGAAGTTAGCACCCCTTGGAGATCCGCAATTTTCTAACCACGTATCTAATGGTGGGGCTAGCGCGGTGCAGCTTGGCCGCCCACAGCCACGCACCCGAACGCGTCCGCACTGGAGCCCGCATGACCACCACGCCCAGGACCCGCAGGCCACCGGACAGCCCCCAGTCCTCCTGATCAGATTGTTGCAGCTCACCGATCCACGTCTCGTCTACCAGAATAATTGTTGAATGACTACGAAGTTGCCAATTACTACCAAAGAAATAAGGACTACGAAGCTTCTTGTTTCCACCAATAGCCAGCTCAAGAGGACATCTGTATGCGTTGACACTTTTGTTTGCCATCTTTGAGTTCTCTTTGTTCTGGGTGAAAAGGGTTTCCTGTGAGATGGAATATAAAAAGTTATTAGCTAGTCTCACAGAAAATTTATAAGTGACTCCATATAAATTCTACAGGTGGACGTGCTTAGCTTTGCTAGAAAACATGTTCATTCAACTAGGGAGATGCACTTTTATTTTGACCCATCAGCCGGCAGAAACAAAGCAAGGATTGCAACCTCTGGAGCCATGATATATCTAATAGTTCTCTACAAGAAGAAACATGGATTCTTATTGGTCAGCAATCAAATTCATCATATAAGATGGAACACCAGAGAAAAAAATTATGAGATTGACTTCATAGTTTATCACATTTCTCCTAAATTAATCTTAAAGAAGAAATATAAAAATCAAAGACTCCTACTAACGGAGTCATTAGTCTTGTAATTAAAAAAAATATATTTTTTTCTCATTTTTATGATATATTTTTATTGATATATACTATACAGTCAAATAATATATACTGAGCAAATTAATCATCAAGCAAGTTAATACGTACCTTCAGATAAATCAATACATAGTTTTCGAAATATGATGTTCATTAATGTATAATATCCAACTAGATGATATATACACTTAACAAATTAGTCATTTAACAATTTAATACACACTTTCAAGTAAATTGATATATAATTTTCAGAATATTATATTCATCATTACATACTACATGGTATAGTAATATACAATCATCGACTTCTTAATACATTTCGTAAGCTTTTTTAATATACATCTAGCAGTGATTCAATATATATCTCTAAATAAAGGACATAATTTCAAATATGGAGATCATCAATACATAGTGCACTGTTAGATATTATATAGTACATGATTAGATTATATTTATCAATATATACTACATGATATAGCGATATACGCTCATCAATTTTTTAGTAGATATTGTAAGTTTCATTAATATATATTTGATGATGATCCAATATATATCTCTAAATAAATTGATATATAATTTTTAGAACCTACTTTTTATCTAGAGATGTATATTGAATCGCTACAAGATATGTATTAAAAAGGCTTGCAATGTGTATTAAGAAGTTGATGAGTATGTATCCTCAGGTTATATAGTGTGTATCAATTTGCTTGAAGGTATGTATTGGATTGTTAGATGACAATTTGCTAAGTGTGTCTCTCTTGATCATATATTATGTATTGATGAACTATATATTTTGAAAACTATGTATCAATTTATTTAGAGGAGTGTACTGACTAGCTTGATGATTAATTTATTTAAAATATATTATATGACCAATTATAGTATGTATCGATAAAACTATGTGTTGAAAATGAGAAAGAAAGAGAATATCATTAGATTGATGACTCCACTAATAGAAAAATCTTTGACTTCTAGATTTATTCTTTAAGATTGATATTAAGAGAAATATGACAAAGTATAAAGCTTATCCCTGCAATTTTTTCCTAGTGCCCATCCCATATGATTTTGTTGTTTGTAATTGAATATTTGTAAAGTAATTAATTAAGGTTAGAAGTTCAACTAAAACCATGACTTATCCCAGGTCATATTTTACATGGCTCCAAGCAATACCCTAATTATCAAAATCTATATCATAATGAAAAGATGACGTTAAATGTGTGCAATGAAATACAATGATGTAGGAACCAAGAATGTGCTTTGACATACTAAGAATATGAAGACCCCTATTGTAGTTTGGGTTTGGGAAGTTTCTTTACTATTGACGAAGGCCATACAAAGACTTCCCCCACAGTATGGGAAGCCACTTTACAAAGTAGCAGATATATATAAAGAGTAAAATGCATATCTATCTTCCTTGATATGGGGTCAATGCAAATGCAACACCCTAAATCTTGCTCTATTCTCATAATTACAAAGTCTAATTATGCTTAGGTAGAAACAACATATATCAAATATCAACAATAATCATACATTTTTCTAAAAAAGGAATATCAATGTAAAAAGGGAATATCAATGTATAAAAGCAATAGTTTGCAATACTCCAATTAAAGTTTTATTTTAATTTCACCCTTATATAATATGCTAGTTATATAATCATTCCTACATGCATATATGTTACAGCAAGCACAAAAATAGAGCACACACAGGTTCGTACAATCACACAAAATAGAGAAGAGAAGAAAACAAACACAGGATTTACGTGGTTCGGCTGAAAAGCCTACGTCCACGGGCAAGACACGAGAGAAAAATTTCACTATGATGAAAAGAGATACAATCACTCAGAACTCTCTAATCCCTAGTTGCAATTTGATTTCCCATGCCCTCTGCTACCACCACAGACCTCCCCGAAAATTCATTCAGGTCGCAGCACATGCTTTTCGGATCGGATCATAGTTCGAACCCATAAAAATATCCAAAATTCAAACCACATTAATAATATAGATATCATGGATAAAGGTTGTGAAACAAGAAAGAAAGGGGTACATGAAACAACTATGGAATATATACTGAATGCATAAATGCATACGTGATCTTTGACCAATAAAAAATGGTTATGAAAGATTATTGTATCAGAATACAAGGGTTAAGCACAATATGGCAGTCAATCCAAGTAGCGGACTACATTGTCTCGTATATAATGGACCTAGTATATGATCACGATACTTGTGATTGCTAATGTCATAAATTTTAAAGTAAACATCTCTTTTAGATAAATTTTAAAGTGATTATTAAAGTCATATTCTTATGCAATAAATACAGCTAAATGAAGTATAGGCACATCAAGCATGGAAAATGAAGTACACTTTTCTTTAAAAGAAAAAAAAAGAAATCTACTTGATCGCGTATGTATGATATAGAATGCACGTATACCCTTGCTGCAAGAGCTCCATCTCGCGACAGGGTGGAATGCCGATGTCTGACGTAAATTCTTTTGGATGCAAAAAAAAATCAGTCTAGAAGAAGAAGAAGAAGAAACTACCATTGCTAAATAGGCATACTTGCAGCTAGTGTCTATCCATCGATTGAATGCATGATCTTTGTTGGACGTTGGTTGGGATGGGCAAACTGCTTCACAAAAACCTTCCTATCAACAGATTAGTCTCCATTCTTAAACGCATCCTCTCTCGTTAGTGTCTAAAAGATGTTGATGATGATGATGATTTATGAAATAATTCCAATGCCTTATTGCAGCAAATTAGCTCTCGAGAGTCCTTAATCACGTGAATATTTCTAGGGGTTTCCAAAAAGCAAGTACCGGCATCCACATGAGCCTAGCCGACAGGGCATCATTAATCACATCTAGGTGAAAAATCACATCTAGAATAGACTAATGACACCAAAGCGGAGCCCACTTCGGACAAAAAAAGTTGTGGCTTTATATTATTGCGCTTCTGGCTCGAAGTAGCATATGTATCTTCTGCTTAATTAATCGCCTCGTGAGTTCTGTGTACAAGGCCAATACCTTCTCCAGTCGATCTCCAGAGGGCAAGGGAAGTGACCCGGATTAAATTTTATATTTTGCAACACGTGAAGTGAAACTTTTCCCCCCTCTTTTTTGTATGTACATCTGGTACTGTAGAAGGTGCCAGTTTCTTTAATTCATCGTAGGACAAAGTTTGCAGTGATAACAGTACTTACACGAGAGGACACCTGTACAGGTTTTTCACTGACAATTGTCCCGTGAGGCGCTACGCGTCTACAGGGAAACGAGTCAACGTGTCTCCGGATGGGATCAAAGAGGGGCGTTGGAATTTATACGTGTATCGTGAAGAACGTACGTCCGAAAACCCTACAACATTCTCTCTCCAAAATACTTTCTCATCGGTGACGACGCATACATAAGAAAGCAGCTCTTCATCGCTCGCAAGTGTGGACTGATTACTTTCCACAAATAGTAAGGCGCTTCTTTTCGCCTGCAGACTGACATTTCCCTTGTTGTAAACCCCTCCATCCCCATCACCCAGGCCAAAAAAAAAAGAAAGAAAAAAACAAGCAAATAAAACCCCGGAGATACGGTGACCAAATAATAATATATAACAATATAACTTTTTCTAAAAAAAGTAAAATAACGAGTTGGACTTTGAGGGATAAGTAAAAAGAAATATGAATTAGATTCAAATAATCTTACTAGCAGCTTGGAAAAAAGAGAGCAAAAAAAAATAATGTTAAATTCAAATATTACCACCGGAAGTGCAATTACACTGACGATCAACAAGCTTCTTCAAAGAGGAAAGCACAACAACAAGCGTCAAAATAAAGCAGGCTTTCATTGTCTAACCGTGGAAAGCATTACACAATAAATATAACCCAGTTTAACCCCATATTACATGTAAAACGTAGCATGAAATCCCCACCCACACACGCTACACTTTCTGGCTTCAAATTCAGAACCTTCGGCCCATTTCCCACACATAATAACATTTTAATTTTGTTTTATTTTGTTGTTGAACCAGGCTTATTCGTCATCCTTTCTCCTAACTCAACAACAGTAACAACTACAGCTACAACCATTACATCAACGAAACCAAAACCAACAAGAACCCAAACAGTCTATATCAGAAACTATATATGCAAGCAAAGAGACCACAGACAAAGAGACCAGGGGATTTGGGTGGTGAGCAAGCTGGTAGTTTAAGAGCACTGGAAACCGGTGGGGACCTTTTTCCCACAGTAGTTGATGAGCAAGCTGAGGTCGATAGGAATGTTGAGGTTAGCGCCGAGAATATTGGCCTTAAGTGCGGTGCAGAGGCACACGGCGGCCTCGAGGTCGGCGAGGCCTTTGATGAGAGAGCAGCATGGCTTCTTAGGTGGCTTGCCGAGAGTGAGGTTGATGAGGCCGTTGAGCACGTTGGCGCATACGCCTAGCTTGAGGGTGTCAATGGGGCACTTGCCCTTGGAGGGGCTCGGGCTCGGCTTTGGGCTCGGTGGCCTTGGACTGGGGGCTTGGGGCTTGGAGGCTTGGGGGTTGGCCCGGGCAAACACCACAGCCGCTAACCAGAGCAAAGAAAAGGAGGTTGAGAGCAAGGAAGAGGGCAGCTGATGCTGAGGTCTTGGATGCCATGGCTCGGTAATCACAAACACCTACTTAATTAGTGGGATGGTTTAAGCACGGGAGGAGAGGGAGCAGTACTAGCTAGTGGCGTTTGTGATGGAAGGGTTTCGCATGGAGGTGTTGGGTATTTATAGAAAGGAAGCAGATATTTTACTTTTCTAATGGAGAATGGAGGGCCAGTAGATTTTGTAGTAATTGTTATTGATGGAAAGAGGAAATGAATAGAAGATGAAGGAAGCTAAAGGCCATGTGGGCTGGGTGGTGGCAATGCTTGTTTAGCTGGCAGAAGAAGGGAAGGACAAGGGAATGGCTTGGAGGTTTGTGGTGGTGGGGCAATGAATCTGGACAAATGCTCATGACTGCCATGGCCAAATATCAACATCGCCTCCAACTTGTACGACGGTGCTGCAAAATGGTGTACCGTAGACAAGCATTGGGAAGAGTAACCTGGATTTAAGCATTGGTTAGGCCAATTACCGCTGGGGCTGGAAATGAATCGGACTGGACCAGACCATCTTTCCCTTGGAGCTGAATCTGAAATTTTCTTTTGGACGTCAGATCCGATATAGGTTCAAAATTTTTTGAAAAACCCAGATTTGAGTCCGATTTGAATCTGATTGAGCCAGTTTGAATTATTTATTTAGGCTAAAAACTGAGTTGGCCTAAACTTTAGAACTCCTATTCCTTTGCCCTGGTTGAACCTCCGACATCCACCACCAGTGATCCCAGCTTCGAGAACCAGCCAGTTCAGTGTTGTGATGAAGGGCGATGCAAACAATAGTCTAGAAAATTCATCAATGGCAAGAAAAGATGATGTTGCCACCGGTACCACATAAAGAGGTCGTGGCAATAGCAGGGCTGTGGTGGAGGTAACCTTCAGCCCCATCAACAAGTGGCTTAACGAGAGGATAGTTAGGCTAGGCCAACACGGTGAAAATGAAGGTGAAAGAGAATGGGAAGAGAGATTGTGGTACCTCTGGTCCTCAATGAAATCGTAGTTGGCCGACAATATGGGGCTCTTTTTTGCCTGGCTTGGGTTGATGACCGGCAACTTATGAATACAGGATAGGGCTATAGCAGTAGTTCGAAACCGCTGCCATATTCTAGAAAATCATTACTATAGCTTATGGTAGCGATTTCACAACCGCTGTCACTATCGCTATCATCGTAGGTCTATGACAGCTGTTGTTGCAGTAGTTACGAAAACCACTGTCATACATTTGTATAGCAGCGGTTATTAAATGCTGTTAAAATCGGATCTATCACAGCGGTGTATAGCAGCGGTTGGTAAATCACTGCTATAGCTTCTATAATAGCGGTTCCTAAACCGCTGCTATAGCATCTACAATAACGGTTCAGGAACCACTGCTATAGATCCTCTAGCAGTTGTTAGAAAATCACTACCATAATCGCTGTCGTTGATTATGGCAGCGGTTACTGAACCGCTGCCATAGATTATGGCAATGGTTATTGAATCGCTGCCATAGATTATGACAGCGGTTGGCACAGATATATAGGAGCAATTGGCATGGATATGGCAGCGGTTGCGCAACCACTGCCGTAAGTTATTGGACAACAAAAAAATATAAATTTATCTTTTTTAATCTTTTTTTACTGGAAAAATACAATTCAATATATAATTGCTCAAATGAAAACTTGAAAGGACCAAAATTTCACATAAAACTCAATAATAATATAGGAATATGTCTCAATTACTCAAATTTTATTACTGATCAAATTGCATTACAATATTTTTAAATAAAATAAATACATCAAAATCGGTGAAATCTAAATTGTCCGCTTCAAATATCTCGTTATCATCGGAAGAGGCTGGAGTAGGAGCTGAAGGAGCTAAAGTAGAAGCTAGAGGGACTAGAGCTGAAACGCTGGCCAACATGTTCTGAATGCTCGAAAAATCAGCTCCAAGATGAGAGGAGAGCTGTATCACATAACGGACAAGACGCTCTATAGCTGAGATGTGCGCTCCTCAGCCTGAGATGCATGTTCCTGAGCCTGAGCTGTCTACACTAAGGCCTCGTCAAGCTGCTCCCGACTGACAACCCCGAAAGCGTGTGAAGAGACATTCGCCTCAAACCAGTAGCTTGTCGGCGTATGTCCGAGTCTGCAATGAATGCTCTCAGAGTGCTCAAGTCCCAAGACATGA
>KE504831.1:662997-674952 GCA_000441515.1 Elaeis oleifera
TGATTGACTTTGGGACACTATTCCCAACAAGATGGTCATGGGAGCCAGAGATGTCCGAGCCCTCGCTCGCAAGCACGTCTAACTGCTCTTATAATTATAAATTTAATAAAATCTCATAAGAAATGCTATAATATTAATCATACTTTAGTTATTACTTACAAAAATCTTCCCAATCGCGATGTTCATCGACCTACCCTTCTTGTCCGTATGATTGGATCGAAAGACGGTGCTACGGATGGGCATCACTTCCTCTCTCGTCAGCTATAATAATCAATCAGCTTGTTAGAAATACATAAAAAATAACAATTCAATATAGACTAAGGGTCAGAATTTATTATCTCTCTATGCACATGACTGGCCATAGACTCACGGCCGAGAGTATGTGTGTACTTCTGAGTAGTCTAGTTCTTTCGATTCTGATGGGAGACAGCTTAAAAAGTATTTAAATCAGATAAATTAAAATCAAATATAATTGTTAGTATAATAAAAAATTCATAAATTATAAATTTAACCTGAAACTCTTGGCTCCTCCAATGCCTGAACATCCCCTCCCATTGACTCGGAGGACGGTCCTGGATCCAAGGAAGAAGCTCCTCCTCAGTATCCCTACGGTGCTCTAGCCACCCTCTGTGGAGCTTGACCTTGTAGTTCTAGTATAACTCTCTAATCTTCTGCAGTCGGACATCTCGAGTTCTCTCATGATCTGGGAAGTCGTATCTCCTCTGCACAAAGTTATCAGAAGTCAGTTATAAAATTATTCTAATCAAATATAATATAAATATATCATATGCATATATATAATTAAGATATACTTACCCAAATCTCCTCCCACACCCAATCCTTGACACCAGCATCCATCAATCGCTAGTCTACGAGCAGCACGAGAATGATGTTGAACCGTCTCACAAGCACTCTGAAAAAGAATGCATCTTCCACGCGATCTCCCCTACTGGCCTCCCCTCCTGATCGTACTCCACCATGATCTGATGCTGGTGGTTCCACACATACGACATGCGCGTGGGACCGTGAAATATCCTATTGGATGATGCACCTGTAATAAATACATTACGAATATATTAAAGTGTGTAATAACTTTATAAAAATAAATAAATAAATAATTGACACAATAAAAACTTGTTCTCATTGGGATCGTGCGATGTAGATATCGGTGGAGCCTCATCTATGCATGGAGTTTGTACCGGAGATGTGACTGTCGGTGGAGGCTCAAATGCCGGTGGTGCCAGCGAAGCCGAAGTTGATGAGGAGATGGATGGTGGTCCAGAACCTGTCGGCCTGGCTCAAAATCTGATTGCCCAGAACTCACTAGCATGGCCCAGAACTCAATGGCCCCGAATCCGACGGCACAGCCCACAGCCGTCTACAAGGCCCGGAACCCACCGACGGCCATTTCCTTAAATATTATTATGACATAATTATTATTAAATATTATTGTGATATAATTATAAATATAATTATAAAATAATATGATAAGAAATAAAAAATAAAATCATACCTGCAGCTGTGGGTGGGGGTCGCACAGAGCTGTGGAGGTCACCGGCAGCGGCGCTAGAGAAAAGGGGCGGCGGTAGGGTGCGGCACAGGGCCAAAGGGGTGGGGCCAAAGATGGCCGGGGTCGAGGGAGGCAGGGTGCAGGGCCAAAGGGGCCGGTGACGGGGCCGCAAAAAGAGGGAGGCAGGGTCGAAGAAGAGGGAGGCGGGCCGGGAAGGCCGGGGCTGAGGGAAGAGGGAGGCGGGGCTGAGGGAAGAGGGAGGCGGGGCCGGGGGGAGACGGGAGGCAAGGCCGATGAAGGTCGGGGCCGAGGGAGGCGGGTTGGGAGAAGAGGGAGGCAGGGCGTGGGGCCGAGGGAGATCGAGGAAGAGAGAGCCGGCGGCGGTGCTAGAGGGAGGGGGTGGCGGCGGGGTGGGCCAGCAGTGGAGAGGGTAGGGCTCGGGTAGAGAGGGGAGAGAGAGAGGAAGAAAATCAAAACATCGATGCGAAATGAAGAAGAGGAGGCAGGCAGCTGGGAAAAAGACCTAATCTATGGCAGCGATTTTAAAAATCGATGCCATATGTTATGCATAACGTTGCCATACATACCTATGATAGTGGTTATTTATAACCCGCTGCAATAGGAACATATGGCAGCGGTTATAAATAATCGCGGCCATAGGTAGAATATAAATTTCATATTTTTCTCTGAATATGGTGTAATTTAAATTTAAAGTCCATCTTTACCGTCCATTATCTAAGTAATTATCGTTAGAATGTTATCACAAAAGAGTACCACCTCGATCCGATAGCCCTAACTATGTTGATCAATAAAATTTAATTTTGACGGTCATAAACGACCGCATGATGATCTGATCGATAGAGACCATCGATAGGTCTGAAAATTTATAACGATGATCTCGATGATGTTTGCAGCATATTATCAAAATTTTATTTTAATCGGACATCATTATCATGATCAATTTAGTATGGGATGATTTCGATCGTTAATTGAAAAATGAGTGATCAAAAGGTCTAACGACATCCAATTATGAGATAATTTTTTAGATAAATAATTTTTGCTACTACTTTAATCATTTGTACGATGGTGATTGTAAAATTCAAACCGTGCGTATATGAACGATCTAAAATTATATGTCGCTTGATACTTATTCTTAAAATCCTTAAGTAGTTATTCTTGTGCTTTTGTAAGATCTGCTTAACGTGGATGGTTTATATAGGCACGGTTTGGATTTTATGATCACCACTGTGTAAATAATTAAAATAGTAGTAAAGATCATTTATCTAAAAAATCATCTCATAATCGGACGTCCTTTGACCTTTTCATCATTTATTTTTATTTAATGGTCGAAATCATCTCATACTAAATTGACCATGATAATGATGTCCGATTGAAGTAAAATTTTTGATATTGTGCTACAAACATCATTGAGATCATCGTTGCAAGTTTTTGAACTCATCAGTGGTCTCTATCTACCAGATCATCATGCGGCCGTTCGTAGCTGTCGAAATCAAATTTTATTTATCGACATTGCTAGGGCTATTGGATCGAGGTGGTCTTTTGTGACCACACTCTAACGATAATTATTTAGATAATGAATGATGAAGATGGACTTTAAATTCAAATTATACCATATTCAGAGAAAAATATGAAAAAAATTATATTCAACTTATATAGCAATGGTTGCACTAAATTGTTTCTATAATTAGTTATAGCAGCGGTTATTGTTAACCACTGCCATAGGGCTGACCTATAGCAGCGGTTACATCTAACCGCTGCCATAGGTCGGAGATATGGTAGCGATTACTCTAACCACTGTCATATGTTGATTCTATAGAAGCGGTTATACATAATCACTGCTATAGATCGAATCTATGGCAGCGATTATTCATAACCGCTGCTATATCTCCAACCTATGGCCGCAGTTAGTCAACCGCTGCAATATCTAAAATCTATTGCAGCAGTTATTTTGTAACCGCCGCAATAGACCGTACTATGGCCGTGGTTACTTTTAACCACCGCTATAGGTGCTCTATTGCAGCGGTTACTTATAACCACTGCCATATGTCATACCTATGGCAGCGGTTACTTATAACTACTGCCATATATCTGACATATGGCAGTGGTTATGAATAACCGTTGCTATACTAGCTATGGCAGCGATTTTTGAACCGCTGCCTTAGTAAGCGTTGCTATAGGCCTGTTCTGTAGTAGTGAAGGGACAAGCTTCAAAAAAGACTGACAATTGGCAATTGGTGATGTAGGACTGTCAAATTGGATTTTGGAGTGGTGGTAGAGGCAAAGAAATGAGAAATTGAGAAGTGGAGAACCCTAGGCCCTAACAGAGTTTTGATTTAGGCTTGATTGGAACTCTTCAAGAGAAGAAGAGTGCAACAAACCTATTTTGGAATTTAGATAGATCCATTTTGAACTGGACCTAAATACCTTAATAAGTTGGACTGACCTATTTTGGAAATAAATGGAACTAGGTTCGAGCTCAAGCCTGAATCTAGACTCCATGTTAGGCTTTGACCGAGCTTGGGCTCAGGCACAGTCTAAGTCGGCCAATGATATATCTGAGTCCGACTCAAAAAACAATAGGCTCAATGATAAAGCCTGACTTGAGGTCGGCTCAATCCGATGGGCTTCAAACCGGTCCAAGGCCGTATCCAACTCTAATTACTACCGACATTTGGTATGTGTATCTTATTTATCCTTCTTTTTCTTTAAGTACTTTGAAGAAGGAAAAAAATATTGCTCACTTTCATGTTGTTTTTCCCCCAAATTTTTAGGCTTTAGTTTCACCTAGATTTTTTCCACTAATCAGTTCAATAAGCAATAGCCTAATATATAATCACACCCCTACTCTGATGATACGAGGTTGAAGTTCGGAACCAGGAAGACGTTTGACCATATTTAGTCATGGACATTTCCACCAAAAGAAATTTTTTACGCTTAAAAGATATAAACGTTTCACAAATTCGCTACTCTAGTATTCTCTCTGTTTATTTAAAATAGAATATTCTAATACCATCAAGTCATTACATTGGAGAATACTAAGGCTGCATTTGATTTGGTGGGGGCTAAATAGGGTTTTATTCCCCCAAGCGAGGGTTATCCTGCCAAACGCCTCAAAAGGCCATGAAATCGCCTTATTCAAATAAGGTGCCGACTTATCCCTCCTGATTATAATTTTATCCATATTCACTCTTTATATGCACCAAAAGGTGAACGATAATTTGATCCTTACAATAAATCCCAGATAATTGTGAAAATCGATACACTTACTCCACTTATCCCTCCAATCAAAAGCCAAACTGTCCTATGCATGGTCGATGGAACAACCTTCCAAAATTATCCCATCTGCCAAAATCAACTTAAAAATATATCAGATAGCTGCAGGAGCTGAGTTATATTTTCATTAGATTCAACATTGTCATGAAAAGCTCAAATCAAGGTTGATTTTCCTGCCCTATGGTCCACCAGTATCATTACTCGAAGCTAGATCTACCTATTGCGACTAAAATCTAAGAGATTGCGCTACCTATCATGGATAATCTTTTTTTTTTGGGTAATGGATGCAAATGCGATAGCATATTCTAAATAATCAAGTAGATCCCATAAAATGAATTTAATAAATTATGAAAGAGACCACCCAATCTGCAGCAATATGTTGTTTAAGGAAAGCAACATCTTCCTTTGTTCTTCTCATATATGATAGGTTTGTGTCATTTTTATAAAAGAGAACCCCCCTAGATGGCTTTATTTTTTTAAATAAAGAAACATGGCCAACACATTTAAATGTGGGACCATTTCAAAAGTTAAAAATGTCTTAAAAAAGTGGAAATAAAAATGAAACACAAACATCTACATAGGTTGGCTCGTGAGTACGCATGAATTAATTCCAAGATGAGTGAGTGCAATATTGCTCGTTCAGTACTAGCCAACTTTCTTTCTTTTCTTTGTTTATTTTGTTTAAAATGGTTTACTAGTCGACTTTCAGCAACATTTTACTGCAATATTATTTCGTTAACTACTCGTGATCCTTGAACTATTAGAATGAAATGATTAATAACTTCCTAAAATCTAAAAGAAGAAATAATCTTCTAGCGTCAAAGAGTGTATTGGACACCCAGCGTTTAGTTAGGTTTATTTACGGAGTTTATTAGTTTGTGGTTCTGCAAATTCACATGCTGGAATATAACGCTCGTCAGTTATTCCACGTACGAAAGAAAGATTAGTGGTTAATTGCTTGCACATGCTGGAATATAACGCTCGTCAGTTATTCCACGTACGAAAGAAAGATTAGTGGTTAATTGCAACACCATGCAATAGGCGAATTAAGGTCCATACTACGTGCGTCACACATACATAGTGAGGATGTTTTCACACTGGTCACATATCTAGTTTTTTCGAAGGTTTTGATCATATAATTTGATGCCAATTAAGTAGGAATTTAAAAAATTTGTCAATAAACCAAATTGTAACGTCAACTGTTGTCCACATATGGTGCACCTGGTCTCATGTTCACACGAATGGGCCCTTTGTTTACATCGTAGTTCGAGTAATGTGGATGTGGGATCTTTCTCTGTGATCCACGTCCGTGGGACCTTCCATCGATTTGCTCTTGGTTACTTCAGCAGCAAGCCCGGCATGAAACCGTGGATTCTTTCGTATGTCGGCAAATCATTTGTTTGATCATGACAATGATGCATCGCAATAGTGCCATCCGTCTTAAACAGCTAAAATTGCTACGTGATGATTTACCATATAGTTGAGAATACTGCTTAACTTTAATTTATAAGCATATATGTTGTCATGTTGATAGTTGATATGGCAAAATCAAGTTGTCTATCACAAATTGACATGTAGCATAGGGGGACCAGATTCAATTAAACTCCTACTCTTAGACTGATCAAGACAAGGAAACAAGATATAGCTTTTATTTGATTTAGGATGATGAAAAGCTTAACCCTAATGTGATCGGATTTCTCATCTATAAAAAAAGGTAACTTCCTTTCTTTTTTTTTTTTACAGATAAACTCTCTACTTTCTCTTCTCCTTTGTCTTTTATATATGTCCCCTTCTCCGAAATCTTGTCTGATTTAAGCATTGAAGAATCCTTAGTTGGATCAACTCCAGAGACATCCTTTGCTTCTCTTTGCGCTTTATCTTCCACCATAGTAGATGATTGATGTCCCCACATCTCCAAAACAACAGGCGGGGTATTAGCAACAATTGTGGAGACTAGCTATTGCACTGTACAGCAAGGGCTTTGTGTGGATTTGCTGGGTTAAATGAGCTGCGTCATATCATTTAACAGATTGTAGAGAGAGCATTATTCAAGATAGACTCCATGCTTTCTTCCGCCATTTCATTGAGAGATGACGAGAAACTTTGGATTAATTCGTACTAAGGATTTCTGGAAAGCTTAGATCATCTAATCTGAACAAGGCTGGATGCAGAATATACATAATTAATTGTGTGCCAGTAAATTGTAACTAGCCAAAACCGAGTTTGTACTTTGGTTAACCCACCCACATGCATTCCAGTGTTTAAACGCGAACTAGCAACAAAGCATCATGCTAGTACCGCCTAAAATAAGCCTTGGACGTACTCGTGGGAGGTGCAACCTCATGCTGCTTATAACCGACCATACCCAAGCCATTTCCTCCACAAGAATGTGAAAGTAGAAGTTCACAAGACTTTAGCGGAGCTGCGGAGGCCTTCCGTGTCCTAAGAATCATCCTTTTAACATTGCATTGGGTTCGTTTGCACCGATAAACATTGAAGCTGACTCGATTAGAAAAAAAATTATTATCTGTTACAAAAACTCTGTAATCCACACGAAGATGACAATGATAGTAATTTCTCCATTCACTCGAGATGGCTTTCTGTATCCTCCATCCCCTTTGACCCAAAAATGGAAAACAACAGAAAAAAAAATTCCAAGATTGAGTAGGGCAGGATTGCTTCTTTCAAGGTACAGTGCCACGGACCCTTTCCTAGAATTTTACCGAAAGGATAAAATTTAATATCTTTCCAACATTTTAGAGAAGAAACAGCCTTTTACGGAACCTTCAGAGATATATTTGCTTGTCTTACCAAAAAAAAAAAGAGATATATTTGCTTGTACACCTAACAATTAATTAGCCTCTTTAGTGAAGTTTATTTATGGTTGGACAAATTTACATGCTCGAATTAGTTGGCGGTATGCTAGCAGATTTCCTTGTGTGGAAGGAAAATTAGTGCCCTTTTACAAGATCATGCAATAGATAAATGAATATATTCTCAACAGGGTTATGACTTACCGTCGAAGTGGTAGCTCAGTTGGAATGGATTTAAGTTCCACCCAAGTGATCCGGATTCAAGACGTGGGTTTGGTAGCTCATTTGGAATGGGTTTAGGTTTTCACCCAAGTGATCCGGATTCAAGACGTGGGTTTCGATGATTAAATATGTCGGAAAAAAAAAAGAAATGAGTTTTCAATGAAAAAACAAAAAGAAGAAATGAGTCCTGCAAGTTTCCTTCTTTCCGAGAATTTCTAATGTGAGACTTCCCAAGCATCTCTAAATCTTCATGTTATCGGAGATTCAAAGATATTCCTTTTCTTCACTGAGTTTCATGTTAAATGCTGTCTTTAAATAGGTCAAATCCATTTGTTGTCATCCAGTCACCTGATCAGGATTCTCATAATTTAAAATTAATTAATAAAAGTAAAAAAACTGCAATGCCCTTCAGTGTACATCTATTGTCCATGTGTCAGATCTATTATAACATGGACCAGTCCAAATCCAGGGGCATATGTTTTTTCTTTTGGTAATCTAGGGGCGTATGTTCGGTAGATAACAGGCACCCATCATTCGATCTTGAATAGTTTGAATACAGGAGAAAATGCAACGAGTGGCTGTCGATCGGATTGGTCTGCTGGAACCGGTCCATTTAATAATTAGATCAAGTCTACGTAGCTGAGTTCGGGCCAGTCGGTACCTTTCCCACCACATCCGCTGGGGGTACCGTCCGGTGGACCCAAGTCTCATTTGCAAATGTTGGCACTGGAATTGCATCACAAAGAGCAAAAGATACTTTTATTATTATATTGCTCCAGATATCAAGCACAGTACCAAACACAGTGTACCTCAAACTTATAGTGCACCAACTGATTGCGTTCACGAGTTGTACTGCTCCCTAATAAACAACCCAAACCAAAGAAGCACCACGCAAGAAGACAACGACATGATTTCATATTATAATCCACGCAAAAAGCAAAGGATGGTGGGCGAAGGAGATGAAGACGCGGGCGCATTTTTTTTTTTTCAAGGGCACTGGAAGCCTTTGGGTGCCTTCTTCCCACAGTAGTTAAGGAGCAGGCTGAGGTCGATGGGAATGTTGAGCTTGATCCCCAGGATATTGGCCTTAAGTGCAGTGCAGAGGCACACGGCAGCCTCGAGGTCGACGAGGCCTTCGAGCAGAGTGCAGCAGGGCTTCTTGGGTGGCTTGCCGATTTTAACCACCAAGGCTTTCAGCACGTCGGCGCACACACCTAGCTTCAGGGTGTTCATGGGGCAATTGCCCTTGGAAGGGCTTGGGCTGGGGTTTGGGGGGTTGGGCTGGGGCACGTCCCACAGGCACTGGCCAAGGCGAAGAAGAGGAGGTTGAGGGCAAGGAAGAGGGCAGCTGATGCTGAGGGCTTGGATGCCATGGCTTCTGCTGTTGTGGCTCGCTTGCACTCTCACTAAATTGCAGGCTTTAGTGTTTGCGAAAAGTAATTATGTGCTGGAAGTTGGTCCCGGGTTCGGTATTTATAGGCCTCGGAGGGGGAGGAATACTGAAGGGATAATTGTTATTTGTGCTCCTGTTTGTAGCAGGAAGAAAGATAAAGAAACAATATGAATCCGGTGGCTAGGGTGCTTTAGCTGGCAAAGCGCATGATGTTAAGCATTCGGATGGTCAAGTTGCTGGAACGGTGATAATTAATTTAATTGTTGCGTGCAAGCCAGTTTCTGAAATTGTATTTTAGTTTTAGACTAATGCTGGGGTGATCACTGTGGAGCCCAAGCTATATAGTCCTACACTAAACAATATCTTTATACTCCATGGACAAATTATTGGTAGAGTTCTGCCAAGCGCTTCATTTAATTCTCTCATCGGGCTTTCTAGGGAAGGAATCCTACATGCACACATGTACGTGCTTATGTATATGTATAATTGTTTTAGCTGACGATGATTAAAAATGTTTATGCCATGCCAGCTATGATATTTTCTAGGAATCCATGGATTGGTTTCATGCACTGGTCTTCTTGTTTGGGTCAGCTTGGTTGAAAAAGAGCAACGGCTACTACTATATATATATAGCGATGATAGAATCAGCAAAGCAGTTTTTGATTGGAGTTGGCTTCGATAGGGATCCTCAACGTTTAAGTTAAAAAATTGAGAACAGATGAAAAAAATGAGCGAAAAGAGTTGAAAGCATGCTCTAGGATCTTCTGTGAGCTTCTATTTATAGAAAGAGATTGAGGTACCGTAAGGAGGAAGAAGAATCAATCTATTATTCCTTATCCTATAGAACACAATACATTTGTTATTTTCTGCCCTATCTTCTCGTGGCAGGTTGTTATCGGTAATCACGGGATTCTCCAATCTGCATAATTTAGATAGCAATTTAAACATAAAACTTATCAGTTCGGATTGGTTAGGAATGTACTTCAGATCGGTCAGGACCAAAGGTTGGCATCGTCCGAGATATTTATACATCGGCTAAACCAAGGTGAGATTTTCTTTCCATATCAGATACTAATTAAACAAGAAAGAGTAGAGTGAAGGGTCGTCGGCTTATCAGTTTGAAGACCCCTCAAATTTACATGAGATGATGAATGCATTTCCTTTTGTTTGGTAATTTATTTTGCTTTTCACTTGAACATTTAGGCTCAGCTTTGGTGAATATATTTAGTATTATTCCATTTGTGAATTGTGATGAAAATTGTCACAAGGAACGTGGGCAATCTAGTGATCAGGAATTTGCTTAACAGTACGATATCCTTAGTTTGGAACTTCACGCATTGCTCCATGCATGAAACTATAGCAGGGAAAAATGACTACTCAAAGGTACACTTTCTCAACAGAAACAACGAGGGAATACTATGGTTAATTCCAAGTTGAAAGGAACCAGAATTCAAAGCGCCATTAACTTAATATATTAGAGAAAAAAATTAGAATTCAGAAAGAAGACAAATCTTGGAGACATCTTGCTGTACTGGCTCCTAATGGAACCATATGCTATCATAGGTGAACCATGTGCGGGCATTTTTCAGCAAGGACCATTAAGCTAACATTCCGTTTATGCAATCAAGAATTGAACATAATATTCCAGTGCAAACTCGGGCCTAATATGGTTCTTAACTTTTCATAATAACCTTTTATGACCCCTAAGGTTTAAGACCTTTCGTACTTCCAGTGCATGGTAAATCATCGTGAATAATTCTTCTTAAGAAAAGATAAGCGCAACAAATCATTTAACAAGTCACTCTAGTCCCTTCTTGTCAGTTTTCAAAAAAAAAAAAGAAAAAGAAAATAAAGAGACAAGCAAAAGACAAAAAGGAATAAAGTGACTACAAGAATATAATTAGAAAGACTGATTCGGATCTAGACTGACTTATGACCTGGAACATGTCCCTACTCATAGGTCTCATGACCTGGAATACCCCACAAAGCAATGCACAAAAGGCTGTTCTCGCACAAGGTGGTTTTATATGCTGTATATATGCACTTTCTATATGGCTTCTAAACAATGGCGCCGAAGGTTTAAGAGAAACTCCATTTTAGCCAATATCAAGGATTTGAAACCAGATCCACGTACGCCAAGGGCTTGGGAGAGTTCCAGCCAATTGAGCAAACAATTGTCCCACCTATTCTTTGACGCACTCAGGATAACACATCGTGCCTTTCGAAGTTGGAACACCTGAAACAGTAAAATGTTTCTTGAAATGCAGAAACTAGTGATATATTTGGTGGCTCTATTAATCCTCAGCAACCAAATTGTAGAGATCCTCTGCCAGTTGGCGGGTCAACCGACAAATGTTAGTTAATTAGGTGCATATTTATCTAGGAAATGCAACATTTTTTGTCATGACTATTGCCAGTAATCACTTCTTCAACACGGATATTTCTATGCAAGCTGTGGAACTGGCATCCGCATGGCTCTTACATGCCATATTCCGTTCACCCTTGAGAGACGGACAGAACCATCCAGTTCACTTTAGGTGGCATTAAATCAAGGAAATCAGTATGTCCCAATTTCTGTGGACACCGTATATAGACGCAAGGGAATCAATTGAGAGTGCTGCACGGATGGCAGTTCCGGCACCGACGGCCAAATTCCTCTGATGGGCACTCTAGACGCAGCCTTCTTGCCCCCCCCTCNCCCCCCACCCACCACCACCACCACC
>KE504831.1:718198-744363 GCA_000441515.1 Elaeis oleifera
ACATAATCTGAAAAATAAAAAAAAATATTGAGATCGAATCTCAATATCTTATGCGGTCGATCTATACTGCAGCCGATGATCATAGATCTGAATGAGCCAACATACACAGTAAGGATCCGAATGGCTAGAGATCAAGAGAACGTACAGTCAAACTCAGTAGCCTTACTGCGAATAGCCAATGACACCACAGATCAAAGGATCATTCACACCACTACAGCATCGAAAAAATCACTGACGAGTGAGTAGACATCCAAGTAATTTCTCATGTTGGTCACGCTCAGTATAAGTTACTCTCTAACAGCCACCTGCATTTCTTATATATCCACACCGCAGACTTAAGACTCATCTGTCTGAAAAGGAGGTGATCCATGCACTGATCTCAAATGGATTGATAACTATCCTTATGATGATCTATCGATCGGAAGTATTTAGAAACTAACCACTAATAATATATGTCTCAAATTCTCAACATTTTGAGAATATACAAATTCATCTTTGTTAATTTTTAAGACAAATCATGGATACATAAATATGATTGGCATAAATTATCTTTATTAATAATAAATGATTTACAAGTATAAAATTTTATCCTGAAATTATAAAATGTGTCAGCCAACAATTGACTTTTAGGGCACACATCTAACAATATGTTGCCGTCTTTCTGAATTTCAAAGATAAAGTTCCTTCTTCGCCTGTTGGATGCACTTATGTGATAGTATTTGGTATTTCTATCTCCCTCCGCCAACCATAACTGTCTAGATCTTTATCTCTAGTATGTTTCTTCCTGTTGAATTAGTACTTCTAGTTGGGATTTGAGGCTATTTCTTTCGCTTCTCTCTTTAACTGTTAGGTTCCTATCTTCTTCAACGTTATCAACGTCTTTTATTTTAACTTCTATTTCTTTTTTCATTATTGACTGTTTCTGACATTTTTTTGCTCTATGTTCTTAGTTGTGAACGCATGAAACACAGTTTAACCACTAGATTAGTTACTGCTTCCAAAAGGATGGAGCAGTTTTCCACCATAGCTCGATTAGTTTCTCAAAATCTTTGGGAAGGTATCAAGAGTTTTCGAAATGAAAGGGCTGAAAATGTTTTGTACCTGGCCAAAGGTTAGCAGTGAAAGAAAGCAGTAGAGGAGTGTGGTCGGATGTAGTTCTTACCAGGGGATGAGTGTTGTTAGAGGGTGCTGGATATGGCATTCAATTGAAACAAAACTTCTATCAAGTTTAGCCAGACTGACATCTTCTCAAAAATTTATCCAGGTGAATTTTTATTTGCGGCGCTGATCTCAATTAGTCCAAAGCTGTTGATGAAGGAGTTGAATACTCTGGAGGCTATTCTACTACTAGTTGCTTCTCTTCTTTCAAAGCTGTATCAGGTTACATTAGGATCTCCCTCTATCACCCATGGGCCATGGTGTGTTTCCTTGATGTACTTGAGTTCTTCAAAGAAAGGGGGATGGTGGTGGTGGTAGTGTGGTCCGTAGATGTTAGTGAGGTGCCATTGAAAGCTATTATCCACCGTTGAGAAGTGGATAGTGGTAGTGAAATCTCTTGTGTGGGATGCGGCTCCAGTAATTGAAAATACGTTCCAGGTAGTTAATAGACCCCCTGATGATCCTCTAGCTTCTTTGTGATGCCATTCTGTGAAGGTAGATCTGTAGGTCGATCTGACGAGCTAGGTTTATATTGATACTTTCTAATTTTGTTTCTTATAAGCATGCAATCTTGCATCTTAACTTTCTGATAATGTTCTTAATTTCATTTCTCTTTTTTTGCCCTATCCATTTCTCTTACATTCCAAAAAAAGATAGTCATTGATACTGGTTGAGCAACTTGATTGTTCGTAGGCATACAAAAGCATTAACAGAAGATGTTGATCTCATCACTAAGGTAAGGTCTCTGTTATTATATGCATTAAGGAGCTGGAAGCTTCTTACATAGCAAAAGAGAGGCTTTAGACTTAAGGAGCAGAGTTCTTGTGATAACAAATATATGGCAGCCATCTGTGTCATAGAAGCATCAACTGTTTGTAACAGAACCTTCAAGAGTAGAGACCTTCTCATCATCTACTGGATCTAGGCAACATCCTGAGGGATCTTCTGAGTTTTAAGATCCCTGCATCTAACAAGTTTCATCTGTCAAAGCTTAGAAATGGCGCCCTCGGAGGACACTCTTACTCCGAGGTTCTTGGTTAGCTTGGTGATAGCGGCCGAAGTGAGGGAGTTGATGAAGAGAACATCCTGGTCATTCAGATTGAGGTCAATCATCTCAAGTGCCTTAAATTTTTTGCCTCAGTCTCGGGCTTCTCTTACTGTATTTGGTGCAATGTTTGGGGCTGGATGCACTTTCCGGGTTAGGCTTGGTCAGTGCTATCAAAAGAGTTGAATATACTTTAGAGGTGGGAATGGGGTCAGAGTATATGGTGGTGATAGTTAGTTTGGTGCATTCTTTGTCAGTACACTAGGAAGCTCAGGTTCATAGATTGTGTCTTGGTTAATATATTTTGTATTGTAGACAACGTCGTCGAGCTCACCTTGTTGGTGTTTGAAGTTAAAATCTCCACGAGGCTATCAAAAAGATATTCCATAATTTTGAATTTAAAGATAAAATGTTACCAGAAAATATATAAATGTTTCAACTAAAAGATGCCTTGAGTAGGAAAATAACCTATGCCGGGCGGCGTCATAGTGGTATTATTTAACTAGTTTTACTTCTTCTCCAATTACTCAAGCTAATACAGAAATCTCAATAGATGTCTCATGGTTTTTGCTCGCTCTTTAGATGCTAGATTTTTTCAGAATGTTTGATGTCAGGATATATAACAAAATTGATATAAGTTTTGAAGCCATAATGAATGAACATGAATACTTCGACTGGTACGTGGGCTTTGGATTGTGATGAGGATAAGTCCTGCCTTCGAATAATAAAGCTACAGTTAAGAATCATCCTAAAAATAAATGCTTAATAAGTAGATTACTTTTTGGTGTTCTTTTTCAAAGAAACAGTAGTAATGTTTGATTAACATATAATATTAAACATTATATACTACTCAAAAGGCAACCACACAGATTAAATCCCAGATTTTTTTCCTTTTGCTATCATTTTTTCGGTGTTTTTTTGTGGGTTGGAGGGAAGCGTGTGAAATTACATCCTACACTATATGTATCATATAATTTTGTTGGAATAATTCAAATCCCATGACGAGATGGGGGGTGCCAAGCTGAGATGGACCTCATGAGGCCTATGGAAGTAAGAAATCTGATTGGTATAGTGCATAGATGATGTGATGCATATGATGTAGAATATAATTTTTTATATGGAGGAGACTGTCTTGCTTGTCCACGTATGACTTTTCATTATTTCTTTCTTGGTGAAGATTTATCTAGATGTTTGAATTTGTCAAAGGCTATTATGTAATAGCGCATTTTGATTTGATTTGATTTTGATATTTTTATACCAATTATTTTTATTATTGTATTGGTAGGGTTCACCAAAATCAATTTTTCTCAACCACAAAATGAAATTTTCTCAATTACAAAATTTGTCCATCTCCATGATGTAGTTCCTGGGTCCACACATGTAGTTTCATTTGAATATTTTATTCACTAGCTGGTAAGATGTAATTTTATTTAAATCTTTTCTGGTAATGGGGCGAGACTCTCCACCCTAACATTAGGAGTCATCTAATGTTGTAGACTCGATATAGTTGCTCAGAATTTCAAAATGGTGTCGATACAAAGGGCTTAGGCCACATACGTTCGAGGAATTAAAAATAACTTGGAGTAAATTTATACCTACCAAATAGTTTTAAGAAATACGCAAGCAAGGAATAATAATTATTTTATTCAACTTGCCAACGGCATAAATTTGCTTGAAGTAATTTCTATAACCAAAAAAAAAAGTTATTTTAGAATAACCATTCCACTAAGCATAACTATTCTTGTTCCATGAATAAGTGGTTCCATAGTTTGATGATATTTCCTTTATGATGTTATGTATCATTTACCTGTCATCCTATCACTGCCTTTGCTTGAGGCAGATGGTAATTAAGGAAGTAACCCAGTAGCATCTCGGAACTTCTGAATATCCTTATCAACCTCAAAGGAGACTATTGGAAGACTACATTTAGCATCTCGGAACTTCTGAATATCCTTATCAACCTCAAACGAGACTATTGGAAGACTACATTTCTCTTAATGCACCACAGACACGCTGGTACCCAACCTATTGATGTTGTTGTCTTGTTGCATTCACTTATCTTGTTGTTGCTCTGTTGATGCTATCGCTTTGTCTTTGATAACTCTTGATGTATGAACCAATAAACCACCTCGAATTAAAGTATGATTTATTTCTCCAAACTTTTTTATTTTTTTAAAAATATTCCCGAAGATATATTCCCTAAGTTTAACTTTGGCTATGTGAAGGTCCTATCGATGGCTTTCGTTATCAGAACGCTGCGGTCATACGAGTCGGTCGGCTGGCACCATGCATTTCCTTCCTCGCAGGTGAGCTGTCACGTTCCAAACATCGTATCCTATCAACCCACTAGTTTTCCAAGTGTGCGAACAAAACTTTACGCGTTGAACGGGTCAATATTTGCCGTCTTCCAAGTTACCAAAGACCTGCGACCTCCTCATTATCATATGAGGTCCAGTGAAACAAATCAAATCAGCATAGCCTTTCATTTATACATCTTTTAGGCATTCGTGTAACCTTTGGTGATGTGATTGCCAATTGGATTAGGTGGTGCTTGTCATTGACACGTAAGTGGCTCGTTATTCAAGGCACCTCAGAAGCCCAAGTGACTTTTGTTTGCATGATCTTCAAACATGGAGATCTAGCTCCAAATCTTAGTACAGGAGTGCACCATGTGACTCTATAGACATATACACCAACTAACAATGGCAGTGATGGTGGGAATGAGTTCATTATTTGCATTCTTATGGAGATTGTCCAAAGTTGCAAGACTACCCGTTTGGCAGAGTTTTTGGGGGGCCAGAAAGTAGTATTTGATCCTCCAAAAGCACTTGTAGATGATATTTAAGCATAGAAAGTGCATCTTTTGTGGTTGAAAAATTCTAATGAAGAAAAAAATATCTACTTCAAGTTGATACATCAATAAAATAGAAATGATAGAAAGTGCATCGATCATTAAATATATAAACATGTGATTGAAAGATTGCGTGAGCAAAATCCAAGTGCATATGCACTATCTATACTTTTAGCGGCCACATTCATGTGATCTCCATGCTCATAGTATGGTTCGCGACTTGTAAAAGATAGAGCATATGAAATCTCTCTTTCACATGTTAGTCTAATTATAGTTTAATTGAATCATAACCGCTCCACTTTTGAGTTTATGCACTGCCTCCATTTCCTAGATGGTGACCGTTGCCATTTGCATGTGTATGTTTACAAGTTCCAAAAGAATATTTACCCTTTTACCAATCTACTTTCTAAGGTGGAACTTCCTTCCATTTCGATTGAACCTTTTGTTATTATTAAAATGTCACTACCATATAAACCAAAATACTTGAAGATATTTAAGACAAAATGCCTTCGAAAATTAAGAACCTTGTGATTAACATAATTTTCTTCTACTTTTCTAGTGATAATAAACATGGGTACGTATTTCAATGGCATGTAGCATTTGGTTTACCCATCTGACTTTTTTAAATGAATTATGATTAATAGATGCAACTTGTTTTGTGGCCTTCCACATGCTAAAGCTGCTAATATTTGTTGAACTTTTTTTAAATATTATTAGTCGTCATAGTTCATTTTTCTCACCAATTCATAACCATCCAATCTACTCTCACAAACTAGATCAACTAAGCTTGTTTTTTTTATTTTTTTAACTTTGTGAACAAGCTGGTTTTGGTGTTAATACACAGCAATTTAAAAGAAACCAATTTTGTAAAAGCATGTTAAATGAGTATTGGCTTGGACAAACAATAGTTTTCTATTATTCATAAATGTTTATCTTTTCACTCTCATAAAAGAACCATTATAATTTTCTAACTGCAAATTAAAAATACAATTCTATCTGGATAGAAAATTCTTAATTTGCTATAGATTGCACAGTAAGCATTTATATATATGGATTGCGTTCTTTTTCATTTTTCTTTCCTTAGTGCTTCCGATTATACATTAATCACATCATGCCATAAATCATTGTTCTGTCCATTGTACATATTAGGGAGATTGTTAAGGCGACGAATGTTCCTTTTGGATCGTAGATGATAGTGAAAATTAGACGCACGCATTCCACTCCCATGCCTTGCACAAAAGGATAGTTCTCAATTTTGCAAATGGTACCGATTCCTAGCATAAAGGGTGTCATACAGGAGTTGCTCCTAATATATTAAAATATTATGGTTTGCCTGTTATAAGTTGAGAACATATCTTTCAGCTTTTTTTTTTTCCCGACAATAGTGCTTATATTTTTTAATATTATTTATTTTTTTTAAATGATATAAGGGTCTATAGATAGGGTGAAATAGTATGGACGTTATCCGTCTAGATCTGTTTTGTGTTCGAATTAATCCGGATATGGATAGAAATTTGAGAATCTGACTAATATCCACATCCATATCTATATTCGTCAAAAAAAATAGATATGGATATGGATAGATAACTATCCGATACGAATCCAAATATCCAAATCTACATGCAATCCTATATAATTTTATATAGCACTTATTAATTTTAAAAAAATATACAACTATATAAATATCTTATCAACTTAGTTTATTATCTATTTAGTAATATTTTCGACTCTGAAGTTATAAAATTTAATTATCTAAGTTATATTCATCGTTATATCCATACTTCCAGTATTCAAATTATATCTATATTTATTAAAATAAATATGAATATAAATTTTATATTCAAATAATATTTATATCCATATTTGTATTCATCAAACAAATAAATATGAATATGGATATATTGGTAGCCGATCTGTATCCGATCCGATTTCAACCCTATCTATAGATGATAAACTACATAACAAGAGATAGTCCTCTTCTAATATGTTTAACTTCCCAAATCCTAATAAATATGAGATTCGATTTCAAATTGCATCCAAGTATTAAGAACTCAACCAACTTGATAAGTTGGTGCAAGTTGGGTTATTGGATGGTTTAGCCAGGCCATTTGCATAAATCTAGTATATAAAAATTATAGTCTTAAAAAAATCTAACATACTAATGAATTTTTTTGTGAAAAAAAAAATTATGAATGAAGATAGTTAAAGTAGAAATTCTATCCTAAGAATCCATAATATTCGTTTTGAATAATGACCCTTAGAAATATGTTTAATAAGTTTGAATATACACATCAAGATTCTTAAGACAATCATTCGCAAATCTCCATGAAGGACCATCTCACATCCATGATTAACATATGGCTGTGCATGAGTTAATGGTCATTCACAAGTATACTTGCTGCATTTGGTGTAAGTTTGACTTTTTCCTGCAACAACAAAACAATTATGCTTAATATAAGACAAGCATTCGCAAATCTCCATGAAGGACCATCTCACATCCATGATTAACATATAGCTGTGCATGAGTTAATGGCCATTCACAAATATACTTGCTGCATTTGGTGTAAGTTTGATTTTTTTCCTACAACAACAAAAAAAAACTTAATATAATACTATAAGATGCAGTTTGAAGAGTAGTCTTATATTTGATTATTGATGAATTGACAAGGTTCATAGTATTAGCCTAACCAAAGATTTAAATTCCGTGGAATAGTGCGCCATAACTAGTTTCTCAATATAATGGAATCTCTTTCCATTTCGTCCCATCTTATGGCACCATCCTAATCGAGCATTTTTTCAGATACCTTTAATCTCTCTTACTTTTTTTCTTCCTCTATTTCTTTCTTTTATTTATTTTTTTCATTCTTATTTATTTTTTTCTCTTCTTTCTTCATTTTTTTTCTTTCTTTGTTCTTCTTTCTTCCTTCCTTCTTTCCTCCTCCTTTTCATGCATGGCTAGGTTCAAACTCTTATGCTATTTTGATTCTCTTTATTTACAAGAATGAGATAAGACAATCATGACATCCTTATCCTATTGAGATGGCTTATATTCCTGCTCAAAGAATTTATCTTATGTTACCATTCAACTTAGAGTGTGTTGCGGCCAACTCCCCATCGTCTGTTATCGATATCAAGCACCTGCAAGACAGCATCCACACAGATCAGATTGATGTCCGACAGAAACTCTCCGATACTTAAGTCAGAAAAAGTTGGTGAACAGTAACTTTGATTGTATGAAGTAGTAGAGCTTTGGCCCCAAAGTTGGCTTATCCGTACTGTCCACTTACCTCCCCTTTTTATAGGTGATTCTGGTGTAACCGTCGAGTACGTGATCCCACTTTTTATGACGTTAAATTATCGGGCCATAAATATAGAATTAGTGGGGCATTACTTTTTTTAATAACCGCAACACGTAGTCAATAACCGTTTGTGACGGTTATGGTATGTTGAATAGATTGTTGACCGTACGTAGGTATAACCGATTTTATGTCGGCAGAATTTATGAGCGATCGTCGGCTATTAGTTCTGTCATGCCGATGCATACCGACGGCCTAAGTTGTCCGCTGTCGATCGGTGGTAATCGAATACTAGTCGATCAACTGATCTTAATTGATTAGCCGATAGTAAGTCGGCGCAATTAGTTCGGTCAGTCAATGAAAAATCGAAACTATCTGTTCGGCCAATGCATAATCAGAGTCGTAGTGATCAAAGTCGGAGGTCGGTCGGTTTACCCAACAGTTTCCCCCACTCTCAAGTCCAAAGTGAGCCGACATGTGAATTGCCACGTGGTTTATCACGTTGGACGAAGAGAGTTCTGTCACATCAAGTCTCGATTTTGATATCATTTTCTCTGAGATATAGGTGATCGGCTAGTTTGTCGTGTTGGCAGGTACAGTCATCCGTCACGCTGATCGATCAATTTAATATCAGGTGTCAGTGTCAGGCATCGTTTCGGAAAGTCAATTCAGCGTCAGACGATGTGATTTTGACAAGTAGATTTGTGCCACGTGTCCCAATGTTATTGGGTCGAAGTTATTCATGTGGATAGAGGTGATGTGGCTTGATCTGGGGCAGGTGCGTCGAACCGTCCGATCAATGGTCGATCCAGATATTGTCATTTATCGTCATCTGGTAGATCTTCGATTTAACCGCTTTCATCTCGACCGTTGAGGGATCCTATATATAGGGTCGCTCTCAGCTAAATTTTATTTTTCACTGTCTTTAGTGTAGGGACTCTGCCGGATTGTTGTCCCAACGTTCGAGATTATCACTCTCAACTTTCAAGTCAAATTCGTTTTCTTTTTGAGTTCTTTCCTCCAGAATCTTCGTCTTCTTTATAGTCGCTCTTATGGCTAAGACTTCTCCTTCTCGAGACGATCGATCGAAAAATCCGACTGACGAATCCCAATCGAGTTCGGATCGAATAGCTCAGATGGTTGGCTTATGCCTTCGCTTCCACATACGTGAGGCATTGTCCGCTTTGACTCATGACTATCTTTAGGCTTCAGTAGGCCTTTAGGCTTCAATGGGCCTTTAGGCTTCAATGAGTCTTGATCATTTAAAGCCTTACGATTTTGTCTTTTAAAAGGCACCTCACGTTGGGAGAGAAGATTTCAATCCATATAAGCCATATTTGCTCTTGACTCATAACCGATGTGGAACTAAAGAAGCCCTCTCTACACCACAACACAGCCCCCCAATCAAGAGGGAGTATGTGTGAATAGGAGGCTTTCCCACAGAGGGCTTATGCCTTCGCCTCCGCATACGTGAGGTATTGTCCGCTTTGACTCATGACCATTTTTAGGCATCAGTGGGTTTTTAGGCTTCAATGGGCCTTTAGGCTTCAATGAGCCTTGATCATTTAGAGTCTCACGATTTTGTTCTTTAAAAGGTGCTTCATGTTGGGAGAGAAGGTTCCAATCCATATAAGCCATATTTCCTCTTGACTCGTAATCGATGTGGAACTAAAGAAGTCCTCTCTACACCACAACAGAGTGCAATAATATAGAGTTCTTGTATTAACACTTGCCATATATTCACATAGTTTATAGCGATGAGGTTAATGGTTACATAATTGATTTCAAAGCACCAAGTTTATTTTTTCTCACTAGATATTCAAGTCATCAAAGCCTACGGTTAACCACCATAAGCTCTTTAACTTGGCCCAGAGTTTATAGTTTAAATATTTAATCATCTTCTTTGTCCTATCCTTTTGTGTAGGTTTTTAAGTGCTCAAAATTTTCCCTGTTTATCTTCTTCTCGGAGATGCTCCACTAGAGGTTTTCTTTCTTTGTTTTTCTTTTTCATTTTTTCTCTTTTTGTATGCAGAATACAAAGTAACACATTGTGGCCTTAGACCTTAGTGAATATAAAGGTAATAATAATTAATGAAAAACTATGGAGATCAAGTGTATCAAGTAAACATTTTTAGCCCATCGACCAGCTATGATATACATAGAAAATTCTTTGAGAGTTGAACTAATCATCAATGATGCACACATACTAAGAAGGTGTTTGGTGATCCAAAATAGGATCATTAGGTGATCTAAAATTATTGACGATCATCGTCTCGAAATAATTTGATCCTCGATGATCTAAGATCACTATGTTTGGATACTATGTTGTAGTGATTAAGTATCTTTAGGAATCTACAAATAATCTATTTGATATACCATGTGAATTCAAGATCATCGATCATCTAATATCAAAATATGTATGATACGTTCCACAACTTATATTTTATAGCTTCTTGATTTTTAAGTAGAAAGTAGGCCTAAGTCCACGCATTGTTTGGTTTTCAATCTTAAGATACAATAAAGAACACAAGTTGGAAATATTTATGGTTCGTTTCCGATCACTATTACTTGCTAAATCTCATGTATGTAATACAATTTCTGCATGTCTCTTGTGTTTATCGCATGGTAATTTGTGCATTGAACAGCTAAGAGGTATTTTGTTTTGAAATTTCAGTCTAAGATCACTATATTGAGGTGATTTGAAAAATCTATCCTCGAAGACGAGTTAAAGATCATTAAATTACGGTGTGATTTTTGAAGTGGTATGATTTTAAATAACTGCCATTTAGAATCATCGAGGTAGAACTAAATATGATAATCTCATCATTTCCACGTACATCACCGTCAACCTTCGGGTTATCACTCATCATCCTATTCCAAATGCCCCCTAAATATATATTTAATGCCAGGGTTTACTTTCCTTCAATATAACTTGGCATAGGAGCATATAAAATAGCAAAATAAGATAGCTAACCTAATATCTGCACATAAATTATCCTTGGAGATGTCGAGAAGATGAATGTTTAGCTCAGAGGGAGCCTGATTGGGGTGGTGAGCCATGATGAATTTGGACTCACCCAAAGCTACATATTGACTGGGGCTCGGCCGACATCGAAGAAACCCGCCACAAGCAATTTGACGAGCTGCGCAAACAACAAAACAAGTCACAAGCCTCACGCGTAACATACTATTCCGAAAGACCATACTGACCTTCCCGCCTGCTATAAAACTCCCACCCCGCCCAGTCCATCCCGTGCCACCAGCTCCCCCTCCCCTGCATATCCCTCTCTTTGCCAACTCCTCACTCTTCCTTCTTCTCCCACCAACTCTTTACTGCTACCAATTACTTCAGTAGTAGTTGTGCTAAAGAGTCCCCAGGAAGAAAAGGAAATCAGATGGCCGGGTTGCCAGCGACCAACGCCGAGGGCGAGACCCTCTCGGACGCTTGGGACTGCAAGGGCCGCCCCGCCGTCCGATCCCAGACCGGAGGTTGGACCAGCGCCGCCATGATCCTAGGTCCTGCCCCCTCTTATCTTCTTCTTGTTTTTTCCTCCCTCTCCGTTTCTTTAGTACTTAAAAGAACAAATGTTACAATAAAAAAAGGGTGGAGCTGTGCGAGAGGCTGACGACGCTAGGAATCGCCGTAAACCTGGTAACCTACCTGACCGGTACCATGCACCTTGGCAATGCCACCTCCGCCAACATCGTCACCAACTTCCTCGGTACTTCCTTCATGCTCTGCCTCCTCGGTGGCTTCCTCGCCGACTCCTTCCTCGGCCGGTAAACATCCCCCTTCGATTAATCCACCACTCATCCTTACCACTCTGGGTTTCTCCTACCGGTTTTTTTGTGACGTTAATTTTCGCTCCAATAATATGTATAACCAGGTACCTCACCATCGCCATCTTCACCGCAGTCCAAGCTCTGGTAACATTTTCACCTTGCTAGCACGATCATATCTTGTTCGTTTTAATATTATACGATAAATATATGAATATAAATCTGAATTAATTAACTGAAGGGGATTACCATTCTGACGATCTCGACGGTGGCGCCGGGGCTGAGGCCGCCGGCCTGCGCGGACCCGTCGGCCGGCGGGTGCGTGCAGGCGAGCGGGACCCAGCTTGGGGTGCTCTACCTGGCTCTGAATCTAACGGCGTTGGGGACGGGAGGGCTCAAGTCGAGCGTGTCCGGGTTCGGATCGGATCAGTTCGACGAGTCCGACCGGGGCGAGAAACGGCGGATGATGCGCTTCTTCAGCTGGTTCTTCTTCTTCATCAGCCTCGGCTCGCTGCTGGCCGTGACCGTCCTGGTGTACATCCAGGACTACGTCGGCCGGGAGTGGGGCTACGGCATCTGCGCCGCCGCCATCGTGTCGGGGCTGGCGGTGTTCCTCGCCGGCACCACCCGGTACCGGTTCAAGAAGCTGGTGGGAGCCCCCTGACCCAGATCGCCGCCGTGGTGGTGGCGGCGTGGAGGAAGAGGGCCCTGGACTTGCCCTCTGATCTCTCCCTTCTCCATGACGTGGGCGCTGCTGACAAAGCCGACGACAGAGGGAAGCAGAAGCTGCCCCACAGCAAGCAATTCCGGTAATTAATTAATTAATTAATTCTCCCGCTTAATTTATCCCATTAGCTCGTAGCTGACTGTGCTCGAGGGTCGGTTGCTCGCTGCTCGCTCGGGCTTGGGGAAGTTTCCGCCGGACATGCTATCGCTTTCTTTGCCGCCAGATGCGTGTCGCTGCTCGTTTATTGGTCCTCTCCTTGAAGGGGGGGCACGCATCTGGAGGCAGCTGACCATGTGTCACCAACCAGATGGCCAGCGGAAACTGATGCATCCCAGGCCGTAGGAAATGGGTGACCAAACCCAAATGACTAAAAAATAAAAGTAGGCGAAATTTCTATCCATTTTGAATGGACCTCTGCTTCTGAATTTTATGTGGACCAAGTTTAAATTTTTTCATGCAATACATGATGCTAAAGTCTCCTGAACGGCAGGCGGGTGTTTCTCTGCACCATGCACGTCCTTAATTTCCTTTTTTTTTTGGTTGCGTGTTCTTATTAGTGTTTTTGTGGCTAGCTCATGCTTATCTATCAATGAGAAGTTCCGACTAGTTCACATGTATGATACCGATATTTGGAGGTTGGACAGCCAAGGGTTTTTTGCCTTTGATGGATACTACCTAATTAATGAACCAATTTTCATGGATAGAGAATATAGTGTCTGCATGAAATTAAGGTGGGACCGTACATTTCTACAATTTCCGCCTTGATAAATCCTATTAGAGATGGCTTGTGGATCCCGTGCCATCAAGCAAGAAGTCTCATCACATTAGAAGGGAATCTCACGCTCGCTATACATTTTAGATGAAGAATCTAAAAGGATCCTTAATAATTGAGCTTGAATAGTGTGGTTGCTAGGTGTGACAAGCCAATTATGTATCAATGCAAAACCTTATTGAGGTATGAATACATGTGATGGACCAATTTGCTTATGTATTGGTCCACTATTCTACGCTAAACAACGAAGCTATGCCCCATAGGGTTCCAAAAAAGGGCTGGTTTGCAATCAAACGCACCAGCAACGCTATGAAGTGTACCTTAATGATTTCACTTTTCCCCTGGCATCTAGATAGAGAGCGTGGTTGGTGAGGGGAACAACCTAACAACACAGGATCGTTAAACCCACCCACATCTGTCTCTGTAGGGTTCAGATTGTATTTTTATATAGAAAATTAATTGATCTTTTTTCATGACATCAATCATTGGATTATATTTTACACATATTTTAAAATATTATAAACTCTTTCATTCATCTGCCTGTATCGATCGTAAAGCGATTATTCCATAACGCAATAGTGATTCACATGAAGGAAGGTGAAGCCTTCTTTCATGCGAAAGATACAGCCCGTCTGCCCCTGTATCGGCTTTGACTGCCGGTGGGCGTCATCCCACGTTCTAAACATTTTCTTCCATGTATCATAGGGGAGACCCCTGAAGTATATGTGGTCCTTTTGCCTTCCATATAAATTCCCGTTATCAAGATAATTCAGTATTATTCAGAATTATCCTGCAATCAAGAGTTTGACTGCTGTCAGAGATGACATGCAGGCACAACTGATTGCAATTCGTGAAATATAAGTTTGATATCTGTCACGGGGAGGCATAATCCAACAACCATCTCTGCGTTCGGAACGCTTATTCCTGTTTGACCTGAGAGAGTCCAAGTGGGGTAGATGATCGAGTAAATTAAGGAGGCGTAGTGTTGGTGAAGGATGGTAAATTCTCGGACGTCGTTCCAATATATATAAGGGGAGCGTGAGACCGACAATTGCCTCAATGCTTGACATTATCAAAGGCCCACATGGTCGCGAGTTCTAGGAGATCACTTGGGAGCTTCACCTCAACTTCTGCCCTACCAATGGAAAGGGAGAGGGACTAAATAAAAGGAAGAAGATTCTCCACTTATTGAAGCCCTTAGAAATGTGTTTAGGCTGGTTAATACTATATGGCCAGATCCTTTTGGATCGGACGTTGGTATCTGAACGAACAGGAAATGGTAAAGAGTGGGAACTAGGAAGACAGGTGGATAGGTTACGGCCAGATATTTTTGGAGCAGTTGATATTTGAAAACAATCTGGAAGCTTTTATTGAGAGCTTGGTACGTGCGTAACACGTGCCCGAAAGGGAATTGCCAAAGAGTTGGGACTCGGAAGACAAGGGACTGGGCCATTGCGTACTCGAGGGTAGAGATGGTTAGGTGGCTTTTTTTGCCCGTTGAGGAGGAAAAGCCACCAGTTGAGTCCACTTTCCAAAAAACTGGTGGTGTAGCAGTTGGCCCTGATGCGGTGTGAGTGTGCTTTCTTTGAATCCCACCCTCTTCAAGTTTCCATTTATGTCCTTCTCTATTTGATCCTTTTCTGCGCTCTGAAGTGAGAGGTGGGGGGTGAAAGCGAGAGGTAGTCCGATTGCAGTAGAAACCGAACAGACGCGGACAAGGTAGAATATTGAAACGCGTCACGGGACGCATTCAAAATAATAAGTTACGCCCAAGTCCAATTGCATTTGTGATTTCCAACCAACGCTAATTCTTTACTACCAAATAATGCACCCTAAAACAAGCAATGTGTGGAACCAAGATTAATGATTGTAGAGAAATTTTCGCCTTTTATGTCGTTGAGTTTGATTGCTTGCATTTGTAAAAGAAACGTGCCCTACCTTACCCGGCGACGGACTTGCAACTTGCACCATAAGCTGCCACTTTTTTCTGAATTGTAGCGATGTCATCTTATCCTGTGATAAGAAACATTTAAAAGCAAGAGTTTTTCTTCTCTGTCGTGGCTTTCCTTGCGCCAATCTACTGCCATATAGGACAAGCAACCGAGTGAGAAATGTAGAGATGATTGGTAGTTTTTTTTTTTTTTTTGGCCCGATAGATGTGGACTAAAACATCATCACATTCTAAACAAGTTACAGCCATAAGCATCAGCATAGGTAAGAAGAAAAGGATATGGTTGAAAACTGGATGACCAAATATTTGGTTCTGCGTAAAGAAGCATAGCACACGCTAAGATATATTAGGTTCAACAATTAAAGATTCTAGCGTGCTCCTGTTTCTGATGTGGCAGGCAGATATTGGTGGCGGTATGCATAGGAGGTGGGACCATTTATGGGGTACCATATCAATGTTAAAACCTAACGAAGGTAAATATGTTGAATTCCATTACATTCCTTGAGGCTAGCTCGTGAACCTTTTTCTTTTGTCTGTTCTTAGTCCTCTTGGATGAAAGCCAAGTTTGTGGGAAGCTACCTGCTTCCTCCTTTTCCATAAAAGAGAAAGCCAAGTTCGTCAATGCAGCTGACTTTCATGTGAATTGAGGGAATTGATTTAATTCACGCGTCGGGCATGATGCCACATTTAAAAGTAGATTAACTTTAGAGACTATAAATACACTAATATTTTAAGCATTATGGCATGGCCGCATAGTTTTGGTGAATTTTTTTTGGTAGATCAATAAAAACGAAAAAACTGAAACGCAACTAAAACTTCAACCCGTGAGCAGTCAAACGATTTGCCTCAACAAGTAAAGTTTCATAGACTCTGCCTTCTTTCCAGCTCCAACGACTGGTGCTCCATCGACTAATGCTGTCATTCTGTCATCTTATTAACTACTACTTTCAGTTGCTTGGACCGGGCAGCGATCATCGAGGACCCGGCCGTCGAGCAGAGCAAGTGGCGACTGTCTACGCTGACCGACGTGGAGGAGGTGAAGCAGGTGATCCGGATGCTGCCGGTGTGGGCCACCACCATCATGTTCTGGACCGTCTACGCCCAGATGACCACCTTCTCGGTCTCCCAGGCCACCACGATGGACCGCCACATCGGCCCCTCCTTCCAGATCCCAGCCGGCTCCCTCACCGTCTTCTTGTCGGCTCCATCCTCCTCATGGTTCCCATCTACGACCGCGTCGTCGTCCCACCGCCCGCCGCCTCACCGGCAACCCGCAGGGCCTCACCCCGCTCCAGCGCATCGCCGTCGGCCTCACCCTCTCCATCTTCGCCATGGCGGCCGCCGCGCTCACGGAGCTCAAGCGCCTCCACGCGGCCTCCGGGGTCGATGCGGGGTCGACGGTGCCGCTGAGCGTGTTCTGGCTGGTGCCGCAGTTCTTCTTCACGGGCGCCGGGAGGCCTTCACCTACATCGGCCAGCTGGATTTCTTCTTGAGGGAGTGTCCCAAGGGGATGAAGACCATGAGCACCGGGCTGTTCCTCAGCACTCTATCCTTGGGTTCTTTTTAGCTCCGCTCTGGTGACTATTGTCGACAAGGTGACTGGGGAGACCGGGAGGGGGGCCTGGCTGCCGGACAATCTGAACCAAGGGAGGCTCTACGACTTCTACTGGCTCCTGGCGGCGCTGAGCGTGCTCAATTTAGGGCTCTTCTTGCTATCCGCCAAGGGGTATGTTTATAAGGAGAAGAGGATGGCGTCGGGGGAGCAGGGGAGCGTGGTCGCGGTGGAGCTGGCGGACGAGGCGTGCTGCCATGCTTGAGCTGCTTCTTTCTTTTCAACTGCAGCCAAGTGTACGTAATATAGTTTGTCTCGAGTTGAGGTAACGGATAGTTTGAGTTTAGATCTCTCCCTTCCTTATTGGGATGCATCCTAGCTGTGTAAAACTGAACCAATCGATGTGTCTGCTGGCGCTTCGGTTCTCTTCTTCTCAGTGGAAAATTTCCTCTCACGAGCATAAGATATGAGAAAAAGTGCCTGAAATGTGGCATGAGTGGTACTAATTAATAGGGAGAACTTCGCCACAGAATCACTGGTGCATGGTTTCATCACTAGAAAATCACATTTCTGGTCAGAATATTATCTTGGTAAAAGAAAATGAAATAAGAAAAAACAAACCTTTGGGCCTCGCAAGGTCTTATGGATCGTATTAGACTATAATAATTAGCACTGCATGCACTGGTTGGGATTTAACTTGGCATTATGTTGTTTGGCATTCAGCGTCTCTCGAGTTTGGAAGCCCTTTAGTTGGGTCAGGCCAGCTAGCCATTTACGATTCACCGATTTGAACTGGGATCGCTATGATTTATGAGCATGGATGATGGTTCCATAAGTTTGGCCTAGCATTTCTTTTCTTTTTTTTTTAAAAAAAGCCTGGCAAGATCCATTAGAATTCATCGAAATGGTGAACTGCAGTAGAGGTGAACCATCATCCAGGTTGCAAATGCTGATCAACCTGCAGGGACATCACCAATAGAATTAATTGGCATCCTAAACCTAGTCTAACAATTTGTTAGCTGGAACATCGATTGATAATAAGTGTAGATATCTTGATTTTGCTAGCAAAAAGAATCTATAAGATATTTGAATATATGTTAACTAAACCATGTGCACGCCTGACCCAAATTTTCTCTAAGTCACCTTTTGACGTAAAAAAGATAAGATCCGAAATTTACTACTTCTAAATTCTCATTCAAATGATCGAATGCATTAGCGCATTAGGGTTACTGAAACGGTCATCTTTCCAATTCTTTAGGAAAGCGACCGGAATCAGGCTTACGTACGTGAGAATAGCCTACCAACATTGCTTTGGTCCAAAGGACCAAGCCCATGCCATCATGCTAGAACAAAATGTCACAAGACAAAGAAGAAAGCTGTGAAAGTTACTTCCAGTGTGGGAACAAGTGCAATTCATAGGCCAACTTTAGAAATTGGTCTGTGGCCCACGATCCTTTCTAGATGCACTAGAAAGCTACTTTCCTGAGTCATGAATCCTAAAATTCCAAACTTGCATTGGAATTAATGTTATGCCACTATGGCATGCTCAGTCAGCATCCACGCAATCAAGGATCATGGTATAGATGTTACATGCCAAGAATATAACTGTTGCGGTCAATCTTCTCGTCGTCTGATCGTCAGGAATGCGAACCTGCAAGAAAAGTCCTCACTGACCGGAGATATCTCCGACGGGAATCCTTCGATGCTTAAGTCAGAGAGGAGACTAGACAACAGTGGACAAACCACGGGCTCAGCGAAAGAGAGAGCTTACCAAAACTGTTGCCTTACCCCGTTTTATAGTAGAATGCGGTATGGTCCCGCCATTAATGGTGTAGACAACTGGGGAGTTATCAAATCGTCAGGGACTATCAAATCGTCGTGGGTTGTCAGGTCATTAGAATTAATCCATGTCCTTGGCAAGACAACGCCCCATGGCGATCGTACAGCATGTCCTTGACAGGACAACAGCCCATGGTGCTTGTACGGCGTTTGGACGGGCTGGCCGACTATATGTCGGTATTTGATTGCCGGGACATCGGATGATGACTCAGAAACATCGTCGGCTGATCCGGTGCCTTGTGGGAGTCGGATGTCGGCTGCCATCCCCGACAGCGAGTCGGAGATATGGGTTCGGCCGTTCGGCCGGTTGAAGATAGTATCGGTCTGTTTGGCCGGCATATCTTTGGTCGGATATTGTCGGCAGCCATTGTCGGAGTCGTCTGTCCATCCAATGGGTAGAGTCGGGCGTCGGTTGGACCGTTCCGAGGATAAGTCGGCGTATAGGGGTCAGTCGGTATATCCCAACAGTTGCCCCCCCACTCCTGAGTCTGATGTCGTGTTGGCTCGCGTTACCACGTGGGCGGCGGCCTCGGGCGAAAGGAGTAGTTTTCCATCACGTCATGCCCCGACTCTGCCGACCGTACCAACAGATGATTTGGTGTCAGATATCTCATTGGGAATGCAAACCGTCGTCGGCTAATTAATTCCGAGACGCGGTTTTTTCGCCACGCGTCGGGGGGCTATTGGGCCGGAGCCGTTCGTGCGGATGGAGGCGACGTGGATGGAGGCGACGTGGCTCGATCTTGGGCAGGTGCGTCGAACCGTCGGACCGAAGAAGGGCCCAGGCGCTGCCACGTGTCAACATCCAGAAAACCCTCGTTCGGCGTGCTTTTATCTCGACCGTCGAAGGGCCTTATATATATATATGGCCACTCGTATCCAAAGCTTCACTTTTTACTGTCCTGTTTCTGGCGCTGAGGCTCTGTCGAGTTGTCCCTCAGTCCTAGATAGCTGTTTCTGTCCTCCTACTTTGAAAGCTCTTCTCGAAGCTTTTCATTCTTGTCCCTTTGCATCTTCGCTCCCTTTGCATTTTTCTTTTTATTCTTTTTCTTGGGGCTAGCGTTATGGCTAGAACCTCTCCTCGAGGAAGTTAGTCGGGGAACCCGACCGATGATTCCCGATCGACCCCGGAGGTGGAGGCTTCTTCACTTTCGGAGCTGAACGTCGAACGGCTTAGGGAACAATATGGTATCCCGGAGCAGTTTCGACTTTTCGCCCCTGGGGCTGAGGGTCGGGTTAACAACCCGCCTCCGGGTCAGGTGGCCTTTTATGTTGAGGACCTTCGGGCTGGTCTTCGCTTTTCGATTCTGGAGTTCATCCAGAATGTCTTGGATTATTACGGGCTTTGCTCGGCGCAACTGGTACCGAACTCAGTCCGATTAATAATCAGCTTCGCTTTGTTGTGTCAGCTTTTGCCGACCTTTCCCCGCATCTCTCTCTTCCAAGCGTTCTTCATCCTCCGACCCCACCCAAAAGCCCGAGGGTGGTGGTTCTTCAATCCCTGGAAGGGCCTTTCGTTCATTACCGGTCTTCCATCGTCGATCCACGTGTGGAAGAACCAATTTTCTTCGCTTCTTCTTCGCTATCCTGGGGGTTTCCTTCTCGCTGGGGCGACCCTCGAACTCAGCAGAATGAAAACAGTTGAGTGGAGGTAGGAGATCGAGAGAACTTTCACCGACTGAAGGATATGTCGGTGCCGAAGCAGAGAGAGCTCGTCACCGAACAAGCTCTCTATGACGCCGGCCTAAGTTCGGTTCCCCGCTTAGATACAGTTCGGTCTATCGGTCATCTTTTGACTTTTTTATCTGTCTTCGGATTTGTGCTAATCTTTCGTTGAAATTACAGGCATGCCGCCAAGAGTAAGACTAACAGATGCCGATATTCGGCAGCACGCGGCGAGGAAGAGACCGACGCCTGGGGTCAGACCTTCGCGGCCACCTAAGAGGCCCCAGACATCATCCCCGACCGCCGTTGCGATGGCGGCTGCACAGCCTTACACCGAACGAGCGTCGGGCTTTGAACCAGTCATCGCCTTATCGGCACCGGTGGGGCCAGCTGAGGCGCCGTCCGAGGAAGGGGCGGTGGAGGGGGTAGCCGAAGGAATATCGGTGGCCCCGCCTGTGGAAAAGGTTCGGGTCGAAGCACGAGAGCCCGAACGACCTGCGGCGGCTCCCGTCGCGCCCTCGGGAGGAACTCAGTCGAGTTCAAGCTTTCCATCCTTCTCCGATCTCTGGGCCTGGGCGACTGATCGGGGAAAGCTCTGATGGCACCGACAGACGACATAAGGTCGGCGGACCGCGTCGCGTCGTCCGACGTTCGGGTTTCCGAGGGAGCATCGGCCCTGGCCAACCACAATTTGACCAGGAGGTTGTGTCAGGCAACCATTCTCCCGACCGACCGGGAGCTCTTGAAGAGTCGGACCGAGATGCTCTTTTCATTCTACCCAACTATGATCGAGGTAAGTTCTTCTTCTTCTTTCCTCTCCATTATTATTTTCATCATTTTATTTTCTGACGATCGGCCTTCTACTTGCAACTGATCTACAACATGTCCGAGTTGGAGGTCGGGTACCGGAGGTTTGGCGACATCCGGGCGGCTTGGAAGGATAGGGCAAAAATCTCTAAAGTCGAGAAGGCTTCGCTGGTGGAACAGCTGAAGCTGTCGGTCGACCACGAGGCCAGGCTCAAGGAGGAGATTTTTCGACTCACCGACGGTCTGGCTGCCTCGGAGGCCGAACTTCAGTCGGCCCGCGGGCAGACCAAGCGCAAGACTCGTACCGCTCATCGGCTGCGGCGTGAGCGGGACGGTTGTATTGGTGAGCTCGAGGCCGAGTGCGAGCAACTTCGGGTTAGCCTGAAAATCTGGCTAAGGCTAAGGAGAACCTATCCACCGCCCAAGCCGATGCCGACATAGCGAAGGCAGAGGCGGAGTCGGCTAAAGAGGCGTTGAGTCGGGCGGTGGAGGACTTCCGCGGCTCGGATCAGTATCGGGAGGAGCTTCTCGAGAGCGACTTCGCCTCCTACCGAGTGGGGTACGAGGATGCCCGGGATACGATTCAGAGGCTATATCCGAAACTCGACCTGAGCAGCATCGTCCCTTCAGGGTCGGAGGATCAAGCCGCAGAGGAGGAGGCCGACCCAATACTGGAGGATCAGACGGCTGCGGAGGAGGCCATCCCTGGGTCGGTGGAACGAGCTACCGAAGGTGAGGGGGCTTCAACCTCCGATCCCACTCCGATCCGAGTGGGTACACCGATCGCTTTCGAACCTTCCGATCCAGGAAGTCGATTTCGATGAGTAGTCGGAGTATCTGCTCTGTTATTTTATTTATTTTGTTTCATCTTTGATACTTGTAATCGGACTTCGGTCCAATTTTGTGAGTCTAACTTCAACTAAATAAAATCGAAGACTTTTCAAATTTTCCCTACATGCGGTTCAAAATGCATGTCTCGCCGAGATATCCCCGAGTGTATAGGTCGTAGATCCGACATATCTCGTTAGGACGTTCGTAGGATCCAGCGTAGTTAATCAAGATAGTCAGTAGCATGCGCCATGCTAAGGGCAGAGCAAGCCCCGATCGCAAACCGACGTCCTGACTGTCATACAGGTTGTGTAGGATCTGACGGTCGAGAGTCGTTCAACGCAGTTAGCCTAGGTGTCGACTGTAGGTCGAGCGCCCGTCGCCCAGACATTGGTCGGGCGTGCACGTCAAGTCGGGTGTCGACCAATCTCCGAACGTAGCTTGTTGACACGATCATTCCATAGAATCTGATAGTTAAGTAGTGTCCGACGTATTTGGTTAGGATAATGATGACAAGTCGAATATCCGTTGCCCAACCTTTGGTCGGGTATATACATCGTGATGTATGATAAACGGTGGCAAGCCGAATATCCTTCGATCGATCGTGACCAAGTCGGTATGTCGCAAGTGCGACCTCGATCGTCTTGGCATTTTATCCTTCTTAGTCGAAGCTAAGTCGGCAAGTTAGCCAGTCGCGTTGATCGAGAATCGACTGTGGAAGGAGCGCGGCTTCAACTTAGAGAGGTTTCATCGCCAGTGCTGGCCTTCCATTAGCGTAGACAGAACGATTCTCGTGAGAGTCCGATGTGCCATCGACGATCGGGCCGTAGGTTCCCAATGAAACGTTAGGCCCAAGTCAGGGCGTCGGGGCTCATACTTCTGGTGAGGGCCGACCCACGGCGGAGAGCCAAACTTTGTTGACTCTGAGATTTTGAAATTGAGTTGTATTCCGAACAAGGGCATACAGAATTCACTGATGGTACAATTTTAAGTTATCAGCATTCCAAGTCCGGAGAATGGCCGTCCCTTCCAGGGTCTTAAGTCGGTAGGCGCCGACCTGCAGGTGTCCACTATCTTGTAGGGTCCTTCCCAGTTCGGAGATAGTTTTCTTGGTCCAGAGGCTTCGAGACTTCTGCCTTCCTTAAAACCAGGTCTTCAGGTCTGAAAACTTTGGCTTAACTTTAGCATTGTAGTATCGGGCTACTCTTTGTCGGTAGGAAGCCATGCGGAGTTGAGCCTCACGTCGGAGCTCGGATAGGAGGTCCAAGTCAGCTCTCCGACACTCGGAGTTGCCTGGTTCACAGTACTGCTCAACTCTAGTCGATGGTAGCCCGATCTCAAGTGGGATCATTGCCTCCGTCCATAGGCCAAATTGAAAAGAGATTCCCCGATCGGAACAAAGGATATCGTTCGGTACGCCCACAGGATCGAGTGCAATTCCTCGACCCAGAGACCTCTGGCTTCGTTCAGTCGAGTCTTCAATCCATGCAGAATGGTCCGGTTGGTTACTTCAACTTTTTCGTTGGACTGTGGATGTCCGACCGAGGTCAGCTTGTGCGTGATATGAAATCTTGCACAAAACTCTCTGAAGTCTTGGTTGTCGAACTGTCGCCCATTGTCGGTGATGATAATGTGTGGCAGTCCGAAACTGAAGATGATGGACTTCTGGATAAAGTCTTCCATCTTACGCTCGGTGATATACGCCAGGGGTTCGGCCTCCATCCACTTGGTGAAGTAGTCGATTGCGACGACTATGAACTTTTTTTGGTCAGACGTCGAAGGGAAAGGACCAAGTATGTCGATTCTCCATTAGGCGAAGGGCCATGGGGCGACAATGAAAGTCAACTAGTTGGTGGGCCGATGTTGTATGTTGGTGTATTTTTGATATGGCTCACATCTCTGAACCAAATTAGCCGCATCTTTCTTCATGGTGGGCCAGTAGTAACCTTGCCGTAGGACTTTGTAGGCTAGGGATTTGCCCCCCAGGTGACTTCCGCAGATCCCTTCATGCACCTCTCTGAGTGCGTAGTCCGCATCCGTCGGTCCAAGGTACTTTAGCAAGGGAAGAGAGAACGACCTTTTGTAGAGTCGCCCATCCATCATTACATATTGGGAGGCCGTCCATCGGAGTCGTCTGGCTTCCGTGGGATCTTCGGGGCTGGTTCCGTCAGTCAGATACTGAACGATCGGATCCATCCAGCTTGGCTCGATCGTCAGTTGTAGCACCTCCTCAGCCTTGTCGACGCTGGATTGCTCGAGACTCTCTACGAGTGTCTGGCCCAAAGCACCATAGGCGGATGTCGCAAGCCTGGAGAGTGCATCGGCCCGAGCATTCTCTGTCCTGAGAATGTGAGAGATCTCGAAATACTTGAGGTGCGCCACGAGATCTCTCACTTTCTGGAAATATTTTGCTATGGTCGGATCCCGCGCTTCGAATTCGTCTCTGACTTACCCTACAATCAGCTGGGACTCGGAGAAGACTCTGAGGCTGTCGATCCCGAGCTCCTTCACCACTCTCAAGCCGGCGAGAAGCACTTCATACTCGGCTTGATTATTAGAGGCTTTGAAGTTGAATCGGAGGGCATACTCGGTAACTACTCCCTCCGAGTTGGTAAGCAGGAACCCGGCCCTGCTCCCTTGAGCATTGGAAGCTCCATCTATGTGTAATACCCAGGTTGACCCGAGGTAATATTTAGAGGTCGCAGCTTCTTTGGAGCTCTCATTTTCTGATATTTGGTCGGTTGTTGGGCATTCCGCAATGAAGTCGGTCAGAACTTGAGCTTTCAAAGCAGGTCGCGGTCGGTACTGGATGTCGAACTCGCTCAGCTTCACCGTCCATTTCGTCAGTCGTCCTGATGTGTCGGGGCGATGCAGGATCGCCCTTAGGGGTTGGTCGGTGAGGACCACAATGGCGTGCGCTTGAAATACGGACGGAGTCGTTGCGCTGATATGACCAAGGCAAATATCATTTTCTCTGCTCTTGAGTATCGAGTTTCGGCTTCGTAGAGCACTTTGCTGGATAATATATGGGTTGGTAAATTCGGCTCTTGTTCTCCCGGACGAGTATCAAACTAACTGCCTCTGGAGCGGTAGCCAAGTAAAGGTATAATATTTTTTCAACCTCTGGCTTTACAAGCAGGGATGGAGAAGTCATATATTTCTTCAAATCTTCGAAGGCTTGCCGGCACTCATTCGGCCAAGAAAAGTCCTTTGTCTGCCTCAAGATTTTGAAGAACGGGAGGCATCTCTCAGCCGACTGAGAAATGAATCGACTGAGTGCGATGATCCTTCCATTGAGCTGCTGTACTTTTTTTTGGTGTTCGGGTGTCGCATGTCGATAATCACCTTTATCTTCTCGGGTTGGCCTCAATTTCGCATTGAGAAACGAAGAATCCGAGAAACTTCTCCAAAGTCATCTCGAAGGCGCACTTGGTCGGATTTAGCTTCATCCAATGTCGTCGGAGTATGCGAAAAGTTTCTTCCAGGTCTTAAACGTGATCAGAAGCCTCTGCGCTCTTCACCAGCATATCATCCATGTACGCCTCCATATTGCGCCCGATTTGAGCTTTGAAGATCTTATTGACGAGTTGCTGGTAGGTGGCACCGGCATTCTTCAGACTGAAAGGCATCACTCTATAACAGTAAAGGCCCTTGGCGATCACGAAGGCCGTATGCTCTTCGTCCTCGAGCGCTTATATCCGGCAAAGGCATCTATGAAGCTGAGCAGTCGATGACCAGACGTCGCAACCATCAGTTGGTCGATCTTCGATAGTGGGAAGCTATCTTTCGGACAGGCTCGATTTAGGTCGGTGTAGTCGATACAGATCCTCCACTTTCTATTGACTTTCTTCACCATGACGATATTGGCGAGCCAGTCGGGATATATGGTTTCTC
>KE504831.1:744972-771468 GCA_000441515.1 Elaeis oleifera
GTCGGTGTTGAGAAATCCCAGGGTCGAACCTCCGACGAATTTGAGAGGGAGGCGGACGGTGTCCGCGGCCGCTTCTCCTTCCTCGCTCGCTCCAGCTGGGAAGGAGAGGGACGCCGAGATCGGTGGATGTCGCGCCATGGCTACCTCCCCCTTCTCGATGGGAGTGCTGAGACGGCTGCTCTTGAGGAGGAGACGGAAGTTAATGCGGGCGTCGGCGGCTACTTCTGGACGGCATCGAGTGCGCCACCGGTTGTTCCGTCGGTGGTTGCAGCAACTGGGTTGGTTGTTGTTGGAGATTTTTGACCGCGTCCGTCAGAACAGTCATTTGCCACACGATCGCCGCAATCTGTGCCTCCGTAGTCACCACAAGATGCGGAGAGCCGGGTTCCGCCATGGAGGATAAAGGAGGGGCCACTTTCCGACGGAAAGAAGGAGGGGCCTCTTCCCGACGGGAAGAGTGCCTCGTCGATCCGGTAGCTCTCGATCGCTGAGCCATGATTTTTGTCATCTCGAGAGGTTTTTCAAGCTCTATGGAGCTCGCTGTCCGAACCTCCCTTCCTGGCGCGCCAAATCTGTTGCGGCCAATCCCCTCGTCGCCTGTTCGCTGGGAACACGCACCTGCAAGGAAAGTCCTCACTGACCGGAGATGTCTCCGGTGGGGACCCTCCGATGCTTAAGTCAGAGAGGAGACTAGACAACAGTAGAAAATCAAGAGCTCAGCGAGAGAGAGAGAGCTTACCAAAACTGTTGTCTTATCCCGTTTTATAGTAGAATGCGGTATGGTCCCGCCATTAATGGTGTAGACAACTGGAGAGTTGTCAAATCGCCAGGGGCTATCAAATCATCGTGGGTTGTCAGGTCATTAGAATTAATTCATGTCCTTGACAGAACAACACCCCATGATGGTCGTACAGCTTGTCCTTGGTAGGACAACAGCCCATGACGCTTGTACGGCGTTTGGATGGGCTGACCGACTATATATCGGTATTTGATTGCCGGGACATCGGGTGATGACTCAGAAATACCGTCGGCTGATCCGGTGCCTTGTGGGAGTCGGATGTCGGCTGCCACCCCGACAGCGAGTCGGAGATATGGGTTCGGTCGTTCGACCGGTTGGAGACAGTATCGGTCTGTTTGGCCGGCATACCTTTGGCCGGATATTGTCGGCAGTCATTGTCGGAGTCGTCTGTCTGTTCGGTGGGTAGAGTCGGACGTCGGTCGGACCGTTCCGAGGATAAGTCGGCGTATAGGAGTCAGTCGTTATATCCCAACAATAACTTTAGTTCATTTTGACGTAATAATACCTGTATGGTTCAACAAAACTACATAATAGTATTGTTGACAGTTTAGCTTACAAGAAGTAATAAGAAAGAATTTGGATCAACCATGTCTTTAACTATAGAGCTTGTGTATGTCTTTAACTATGGCTTTGGTGTGAATCGCGTGGCATGAGGAGTTTGTTCTTTCGGGTGGCACCGCCAGATTGTCCATGTGTGCATCTTTGAGATTTTAACATGCATGTTACAATATCTAGACTCCATCTAATATAAAAAAAAATATTTGGTTGTCTGCGAGCATATCCAAACTTAGTTCGAGCTTGAAAAAGGAACTAAACTGACCGTTGCGGACCAGTTCCGTCCGTGCATTGAGATTCATGCCCGTTCCTTCCATCTTGATCGCTGGCAGCCGATCTCTGATCAATGGGTGTTGGCACTAGTGCAGATGGCGAGCAATCTAGAGAATCATCCCGGGGTCTCATCGGCAGGGGTTCAGCCGAAAGACAGTTGGAAGCGGACGGTGCAAGAACGCACTATCTGGGTTTCACCAAATCCATCATCGACAGAGGTGGCAGAGCTTATTAGGTGATTCCTGAAGATGATCAAGCTCCGGAAGGAGGTCGTGAGGGAGTATTTCAAGCCTGGGCAGCTTTGGTGGTCTTGGTGAGAAGCCTGGGTTGAAGGGTGGTGTCGGAGATGGTGGCTCATGATTTCTAATCTTAGGCGGGGGTGAAAGGGGATGTTATGACCTACAGCTTGGAGCTAGGCCATCTACTTCTACGGTTTGAGGTGGTTGGAGAGAGAGAGCTTGTTCTTAGCCGGTCGTGGGTTGTGGCCGGTCAGGCATTGGTCGTGGAGCCCTAACAGCCTGCTTTTCCCGACGGAGGGGACCATTTGGTTAGCCTTGGTGTGGGTCAGGCTGCCACGGCTTCCGTTGGAGTTCTGGGGGTGGAGACACTCCAGGAGATCTTGAGGCTAGTGGGGGAGTTGGTGGTGGTGGACGAGTAGATGATGGAGTGACAACGATTGGGCTTCGCACGGGCCAGCGTCAAGACCGATCTCTCCTAGCCGCTGCTACCAGGGGTGTTGATCGAGGGACGGAGGGGCCTTTTTGGTAGAGATTCATCTTCGAGAATCTCGATGGGGTGTGCCTTCGCTGTGGGTGCTTCCATGATCCGACGACGTCTTGTCCAGCAAAGGGAAGGTGGCGAGTTGGGCCCAGAGAATGTGACCCGAGATGGAGGGGAGGAGGCGGCGGCTATGAATGACGGGTCGGGACTGGGGCCCTAGTTGGTGGCCGTTCACCAATGACTACCTGGGCCAGAGATATCGATCATGTGGGGGAAAAAGAAGGCTGAGTCGACTCGGCACATCGAGTTGGATCTTGGGCCGGGTCAATGCGAGAACGCACCCACTCAAATGGACTCAGACCATGTCAACTCGCTGGGTGGAACCAATGGCTGGATCAAGCTAGCGAAGATCGCACAGTGGTGATCACCCTCCGATTTATGTCCAGATCAACGGTGGGATTCAAGAGTGGATGCACCAAGATTGGTGTTAAGGAGGATTCGGGCTTGGGGCCGAGGCACTAACTAGCCCGCCAACAGGTTCTCTCCGCTGGCAGTGGGCTGGGATTCGCGCGCTGGCCTATCCGTGGTGTGAAGGCGGGCAGGGCTTGCAGGGCACTAGGGACTAGGCTCGGCCCAGCCCAAGCACACCCAATCCTCTGAGTTTGACATGGGCCGAGCACCTGAAAGGCCCATGTCACAGGAAATGGTAATGGTGGATCCAAAAAGGGCCCAGAAAGAAAATAGGATCAAAGGCAAGGCAATAGCCCTACCGGAGATTCAATCGAAGGTGATTGCTTGTTCAGGGGTCTCAGGGTGTTCGTTTTCTCAGCAAGACCCCTAAGGGAGGGAGAGACTACTCCACCTCAGCCTGAGGAGCCAGGAAGTGACTCAGGCATCCCAACCCTTACAGGGCACTTTGAGCAAGGGCCAATGCCTCAGATGGAGTAGGACCTCAGGGGTGAGGATCTCATGGATATGGATGCGTCGATAGGTAGTTTGATCAGGGATCATGATGAGGTAGTGGTACAGCTGAGATAGGCCATCTAGAGAGCTAGAGAGGGTCCATCAGCCATGGACTCATCGATAACAGGGCTAAAGGCAGACTTTCCAACTGAGGGGAGTTCTAGTGCAGATCTCCTTCCCCTTCAGTCGTCACCATGAGGATGCTGATTTGGAACACACGAGGGTAAGGAACCCTCTTTTGATTGACGTTGAGTAGAATTATCCAACAGCACTGGCCTTACATCTATGTTCTTCTTGAGACTTGGCTTTCGGAGGTGAGCCTTGCCTGTGCTAGATGGTGAATTTCTGCAGCGTGGAACTCATATACTATTGAGTCTAAGGGCCTGTCGGGAGGGATCCTGATGATGTAGGGACATGGCTCGATCAGAGTGTGGGCACTTTCCACAAATACGAGCAATAGGTGGCTTTAGTTATCTCAGAACAGATCGGAGGCTTGTAGCTACAATCTGGCATATATGTGAATACCAAGTATAGAAAGCTGAGGATGCTCTGGTTCGAGATTTTCAGGATGGTGTTGTAGGGCTTGCTGTCCCTTATCGTTGGGGACTTGAATTGCATTATGGGACCCCTTGAGAAGATGGACGACAGACAGCATGTGGACAGTATTAATTTTAGAAAATTTAGACAGTTTATTGGTGATGAGGGCCCGATTAATCTAGATTACTCTGCGCCCAGATTTACCTGGTGCAATAATCGTCAGAGGACGGTCAAAGTCTGGGAGAGGATTGATCGTGCCTTTGCCACCACCGACTGGCGCCAGTGTTTCTTAGGCACTACGTTCAGCATTTGCCAAAGATTGCCTCCGACCATTGTCCACTTTTGGTCACCACTGATGGCCCTCATATGCCTAGGGCTCCTTTCAAATTCGAGAGGTTCTGGACCTTCTATTTTAGGTCATGGGAGCTGATTAGTGAGATGTGGAGAATGTCGATCCATGAAGACATGAGATATCGGATGACTCGGAGGTTGGAGTTGGCGAGACGTAAGCTCATTTGGTGGAACCATCTCGAGATTGGTGATCTTACCAGCCAAATTGAGAGGGTGGAGGTAGACATTGCGGACCTACAGATGAGAAAAGATCATGAGGGGGGGCTTCAGGAGTCTGATCTGAGGGTGGATCAAGGAAGATGACCACAACATTAGGTTCTTCCATCAATCGATGATGATCCGGAGGTTTTCCAACCAAATCAGATAGCTGAGAGGAAGCGATGGCGCAGTAGTAGAGGATAGCAGGGATGTCAAAGGGCTGATCACCCAGTTCTTTAGATCGCACTGGATGATGGCACTTGGCAGGGATTCTCCACTTTGAGGGCCCAACCTATGATCCATGTCTCCGATCAAAAGAATAAGGCCTTGACGCATCTGGTGTCCATTGAGGAGGTGTGAGATGCTCTCTGATCCCTTGGGGAGGACAAGGCCTCAAGGTCGGATGGATTTTCGCTCCTTTTCTTCCATCGTTACTAGCCGAGCTGAGGTGGTGGAGGCAGTGCAAAAGATCTTCAACTTTAGAGGCATATCGGAGGAGTGGAAGAAGATGTCGGTTACCCTCATCTCGAAGCAGCCTAATGCATCTGCCTTGGCGCATTTTAGACCAATCAACCTCTGTACCACCCTCTACAAGGTGTGTGCAAGGATTCTAGTCAGACGATTGAAATCGATTATACCTTGACTGATCTATCCTGAGTAAGATTGCCTTTATCAACGGCCACAGCATTACCGACAACGTCCTCCTCGTCCAAGAGTTCATGCATGATCTGCGGCAGATATCTGTCCACCGTAGCCTAATGGCGATCAAGTTGGACATGGAGCATGCTTGTGACCGAATGAGTTGGTGCTTTCTGCAATGGATGATGTAGGGGCTCGACTTCTAAGATAGGTGGATCGATTGGATCATGGATTGCATGGAGACTCCGAGCTTTGTGATTCTGATAAACGTCTCACCAACAGATTTTTTTCACTCAACGATCAGACTTCGCCAAGGTTACCCTCTCTCCTTCTATTTGTTTATCTCATGTGCTAATGCTTTATCTCGGATGCTGAGAGCGACAGCCCAAGGGTCATAGCTGGAGCCTTACAGACCTACCTCTAAAAGTAAGCCACTCTCACACCTTTTGTCGATGACTGTCTTCTGATTGGCTGGGCCTCCATCTAGAACGCAAGATATTTACTTCCATCGTCGAGGCCTATTGCCAGGCATCAGGCCAGCTAGTGAACTTACAAAAGTCCACGATCATCTTTAGCCCCAAGATGAAGGTCCAGATGAAGTAGGCTATCCAAGACAAGCTGGAGATCCAGGAGCAAACAGGAACCCTAGTTTATCTTGGGGTTTCTATGATGGAACGGCATCTTCGGAGGGCTGACTACAAGCATATGGAGCAGCGGATCTAGGATCACCTCAATGACTAGCAAGCCAACATCCTCTCTATAATGGACAGGATGACCCTCATCAGATCTATCCTGAGCTCTATCCCAATCTATCTCCTAGTGAATATGGTGGTACCCGTTTCTTATCTCAGGAGGTTGGACCAATTTTGCTGCAACTTTCTATAGGGCTCTAGGCATGATGGTCGGGGAGTTCATCTGATGTCTTAGGAGGTGGTCTATTAGTCTATGTGGGATGAGAGGCTCGGGATTCAATCGCTACTGGATAGGAGAGAAACTATGATTGCCTAACATGCTGCTAGATTTTTTCTCCAGCCTGATTGTCTGTAGAGTAGGACGATGAGGGCTTAGTATTGGGCATGGAGTTAGGGGTCCCAAATCCAAACTGTACATAGATGCTCTTTCATATGGAAGGAGATCTATGCCCGTGCCCCTAGTATGCTTGCCCAAGTCAGATGGTTGATTATGGATGAGGCATTAGTTGAGGTGAGCCAGGATATCTGGATCTCTAACCTCCCACTTTCTAGATGGTCAACATATGTCAGCATGGAGGTGGATGACCATCTGTGGGTCTACGAGTTGCTTACCACCGATGGTAGGGCCTAGAGAGTTCTGGACATCATCCATCTCTTTGGCGGTCGGCTTGCTGATCGGATTTTTGCTATCTCGATGTCTGTCCATTGAACACAAGATCTAAAGGTGTGGGGCAATTCATGCTATCCCAAGGCTCTTGTGAGGGATCTTTCCGTAATTAGTGGGACTATGTCATACCGAAGGATCAAGGCTGTTTGGATCACTACTACAGAAAAGAGCTATGACGGCAGTTCGAAATCGCTGTCGTAGCCATAAAAATCACTGTCATAGCCTACGGCAGTGATTTCGTAACTGCTACCACTATTGCCATCGTCGTAGGTCTATGGTAGTGGTGGTTGCAATGGTTACTGCAATCCCTGCCATATATAGGGTATAGCTACAGTTACTCAACCGCTGCTATAACAAACTATATAGTAGTGGTTTTCAAGCTACTGCTATAGATTGGTTATAATAGCGGTTGGATAATCGCTGCTATAACTCTCCAAAGCAGCAGTTATCTAATCATTACTATAGCCATCTATAGCAGAACCGCTGCTATAGAGTCTATAGCAGCGGTTCATAACCCTACTATATTTCTATAGCAGTGGTTATGAAACCGCTGCTATATCTTCTATAGTAGCGATTACAAAACTGCTACCATATTTCAAATTATGATAGCAATTTTACAACCGTTGCTATAGATGTACGATAACAGTTTATCAACCACTACCATAGATTTTAGCAGCAGTTGGCAAAGAGCTACGACAGCGGTTGACTCAGCTACAGCAACGATTGTGCAACCACTATCATAGCCTGTTGACCAACAAAAAAAATTAAATTACTATTATTTATTATTTTTATCTGATAGATATAGTTCAATATATAATTATTCAGACTAAAATTTATAAAACCAAAATTTTATATAAAACTCAATAACAAGCATAATATTTCTCAAATACTCAAATTGTATTACCATATTTCTCAAATAAAATAAAATACATCAAAAATCAGACAAATCAAAATCTTCCTCTCCAAGAATCTTGTCATCACGGAGAGGGGTTGTAGTAGGAGCGAAAGGGGCTGTAGCAGGAACTGGAGGGCTGAAGCAAAAATGCTAGCCAACATATTCTGAATGCTCAAAAATCAGTTCAAGATGAGCGGACAGCTGTGTCACCATAGCAGATATGATGCTCTGTAGCTAAGATGTGCGCTCTTCAACTTGAGATGCGTGTTCCTAAGCTTGAGCTGCCTGCACCAAAGCCTCATCAAGTTGCTCCCGACTGACAATCCTAGAAGCATGTGAGGAGATGCTCGCCTCAGTTCACTAGCTCATTGGCATATGTCCGAGCCTGCAATAAATCCTCCCAAAGTGCTCAGGTTCCAAGACCTGAGACAGATAGTCATGGAGGTCAGAGGTGTCCGGGCCTTCACTCGCAAGCGCATCTAACTGCTCCTGTAATTACAAATTCAAATAAAATCTCATAAGAAATGCTATAATACTAATCATACTCCAGTTATTACTTACAAGAATCTTTTCAATTGTGGCATTCATCGGTCTGCCTTCTTGTCTGTATGACTCAATCGAAAGATGGTGCTACGATTGGAGATCACCCCTCTCTCGTCAACTATAATAATCAATCAGCTTATTAAAATATATAAAATAATAATTCAATAACTTGTAAACTAAAAGATTAGAATTCATTACCTCTCTATGCACACGACTGGCCATAGACTCATGATCGAGAGTGTACGTGTACTCCTGAGCAGTCCAGTTCTTTCAATTCTGATGGATACAGTCTAAAAATATTTAAATTACATAAGTTAAATTAAATACAATTGTCAGTGTAATGAAAAATTCATAAATTATAAATTAAATCTAAAACTCCTGGCACCTCCAATGCCTGATCATCCCCTCCCACTGACTCGGAGGACAGTCGTGGATCTAAGAATAAGCTCCTCCTCTATGTCCCCATGGTGCTCTAACCATATTTTGTGGAGCTTGACCTTGTAGTTTCAGTACAACTCTCCAATCTTCTGCAGTCGGATATATAAAGCCCTCTCATAATCTGAAAAGTCGTATCTCCTCTGCACAAAGTTATCAAAAGTCAGTTACAAATTATTCTAATCAAACATAGCATAAACATATCACATGCATATATATATTTAAGATATACTTACCCAAATCTCCTCCCACACCCGATCTTTGACACTAGCTTCATCAATCGCCAATCTACGGGTAGTACGAGAATTATGTCGGACTGCCTCGCAAGCATACTAAAAAGAATGCATCTCCCGTACGGTCTCTCCTACTAGCCTCCCCTCCGATCGCACTCCATCATGACCTGATGCTGGCAGTTTCACATATGCGACATGCATGTGGGATCGCGAAATATCCTACTGAATGATGCACCTGCAATGAAATACATTACGAATATATAAGAGTGTGTAATAACTATATAACAAATAAATAAATAATTGAAGCAATAAAAACATACTCTCATTGGGATCGTGCAATGTGGATGCCAGTGGAGCCTCATCGATGGGTGGGGTATGTATTGGAGATGCATAGGCTGGCGACATGACTGTCGGTGGAGGCTCAGATGTGCCGGTAGAAGGAGTATGTGCTTGTGAAGCTGAAGCTGAAGCCGATGCGAAGGTGGATAGAGTATGCATCGGCAGTGGCTCAAATACCGAGCTCCGTGTAGCCCGCCAAGGGGTGGAGGTGAAAGTTAGGTGGCATGGATATAGATGCATCATCATTGTGGCCAACAAATGGGAAGACATCACAAACCATTTATTCCGCTTTTTCATCATGTTGATCGCCTCCTTACTGCCTACACTCATCATGTTGATTCCAATAAATTTTATAGCCAAGTTTAAAGCTATAAATAGTGAGGTGATCATTTACATCTTGATGAGATAGCCAAGGCCCACCTATATACTTCTTACAAGGACATTGGATAAGTCCATGATCTCCGAATTTCTCTATAGCAAAATCAAAAAATATTTGAAATCCAGCCTCATATTCTGACGAGAGCCTACTCAACTTCATCCAACCCTTATCCATTATAAAATAATGATATTATAATTAAATCATGTATGAAAATAAGACACAATATAATAACATCAAGATAATTTAATAGTAATTGCTCATAATTTGTGCATGCATACCAATGCTTGGAGTTCATAACATCATTACATAGGCAAATAAAATATATTATTTCAATCATGATAAGTTGAGAAGGACTAACCAAATATTGTATGCATTATAAATAAATATTTGAAGAAATAAAAATACATTAAATATCATTTTCAGATATGTAATAAATGGATCCTATCATCAACTAATAGGTAAAGATAGGTTCTATCCCATTTAGAAAATACATTAATTCTATAGGTCTATTACAGTAATCAAACGATATGCAACAGGGATCGAAAGAAATTTCGACAGTATTTCTCCTTAGCTCTCATGTACATGAAGAATAAAAGGAAAATACTATTCTAAATTTTTTTCGAACTCTCAGTATACTGTTTGATTACTGTAATGACCTATAGAATTATTTGTATTTTTCAAACTATCCATAGTGGACAATCAATTGATCAATGTACATAATTCTTCCATCCGTATAAAAAAAATAAATGTATAGATACATTAGAATATGTACATCAATCAACTAAAGGATCTATTGTTCCATGCAATATAAATTTTATTAAAATTAATACATAATTAATGCTATCCGAGACCTTCCATCGGTCTGAGGGCATTGGGCGTGCGAGGGCTAGATGCTTTGGATGCCAGCTGTGATCCGAGCCTCGGGCATACAGGGCACGTCCAGGCCCCGTGTTTGTAATATCGTCCGACACCTTTCCGCCGGCATGGCACAGAACCCACTAGCACAGCCTAGAACCCGTCGGTACGGTCTAGAACCTGACTGCTCAAAATTTGACGGCACTGCCCGAAATCGATAGGTACGACCCAGAACCCGATGTTACGACCGACAACCACCGACATGGCCCAAAACTCATCGACGGAGGTTGTCTTTAAATATTATTATGAAATAATTATAAATATTATAAATGATTATAAATATTATTATGAAATGAAATGAAAAAAAAAGTCATACTTGCGGCTTCAGGGCGGGTCGTGTAGAGCTGGCGGGTTGCCGACAGTGGCTCTAGAGGAAGAGGGGCGACGACAGGGCGAAGCACGGGGCTAAAGGGGCTGGGGCCGAGGAAAGGGGCGGCACTAGAGGGAGGGGACGATGCTAGAGGGAAGGCGGCGGCCAAAGGGGCCGAGGCCGAAGGAGGCAAGGCACAAGAAAAAGGGGCCGGGCCGAGGAGGGCAGCAGCCAAAGGGGCTGGGCCAAGGGAGGCAGGGCCTAAAGAGCTGGGTCGAGAGAGGTGGGGCCAAAGGGAGCAGAGGGAGGTGGGGCCAAAGTGGGCCGAGGGAGGTGGGGCCGAAAAGGGCCGACGATGGCACTAGAGGGAGGGGTGGCGGTGGGTCGGGCCGACAACGGGGTGGATAGGATTTCGGATAGAGAGTAAAGAGAGGTCAACGCACGAAATGAAAAGAGAGGCGCAATTCGAAAGAAATTCACAGACCTATGGCAACGGTTTTTAAAAATGCTGCCATAGGTCTGTAGCAGTGGTTATCAACCGCTATAATAGATATTTAAGGGCCTATGACAGTGGTTTTAAAAAGCGCTACAATATACCTATCGCAGCAGTTACAAAGCAACCGCTGCTACAGGGTCTAAATATAATTTTTTTTCATATTTTTCTCTGAATGTGGTATAATTTTAAGATTTAAAATTCATCTTCACCATTCATTATCTAAATAATTATCGTTAGAGTATCATGATAAAGACTGTCTCGACCCGATAACTCTAGTTATGTCGATCAATAAAATTCGATATCGACGGTCATGAATGATCGTGTAATGATATTATAAATAGAGACCACCGATGGATCTAAAACTTACAACGATGATCTCAATGATATTTGTAGCATACTATCAAAATTTTATTTCAATCAGACATTATTATCATGATCAATTTAGCACAGGATAATTTTGACCATTAAAAAAAATGAGTGATCAAAAAGTCAAATGACGTCCGATTATAAGATGATTTTTTAGATAAATAATTTTTGCTACTACTCTAATCATTTATATGGTGGTGATTATAAAATTCAAACCATACGTATATGAACGATCCAAAACTATGTCTCTTGGTACTCATTCTTAAGGTCCTTAAGTAATTATGGTTATGCTTTTGTAAGATCTGCTTAACATGGATGGTTCATATAGGTACGATTTGAATTTTATAATCACCACCATACAAATAATTAAAGTGATAGCAAAGATCATTTATCTAAAAAATTATTTTATAATCGGATGCCATTTGGTCTTTTGATCACTCATTTTATATTTAACAGCTGAAATAATTTCATATTAAATTGACCATGATAATGATGTCCAATTGAAGTAAAATTTTGATAGTATGTTATAAACATCACCAAGATCATTGTTATAAACTTTTAGATCCATCGGTGATCTTTATCTATCAGATCATCATATGGTCATTTGTGACCGTCGAAATCGAATTTTATTGATCGACATAGTTAGGGCTATCGGATTGAGGCGGTCTTTTGTGACGATACTCTAATGATAATTATTTAGTTAATGAATGATGAACATAAATTTAATTTAAAATTATATCATATTCAGAAAAAATATAAAAAAATTTATATTTAGGTCCTATAGTAATGGTTGCTTGATAACCGTTGTTATAGGTCTATTACAGCGGGTAAGTAATCACTGCCATAATGGTATAGCAGTGGTTATAAGTAACTGATATCATAAATTTGAGATATGACCGCGGTTATATGTATCCGCTGCAATAGGTTAAACCTATGATCGTAGTTATAAATAACCGCTATCATAGATCTAATCCATAGCCGCGGTTATGAATAACTGCTGCCATAGGTCCAACATATGCAACAGATAATTAACCACTGCCACGTTTCAAGTCTATGACAGCGATTACGCATAACCGCTGCTACAGATCGAACTTATGACAGTGGTTATATATAACCGCTGCTATATCTCTAAATTATGACAGCGGTTATGTATAACCGCTACTATATTCAACCTGTGGCAGCTGTTATAATAACCGCTGCTATAAATTCTACCTATGGCAGTGATTTTTTATAACCGTTGCTATACAAGCTATGACAATGGTTTTCGAACTACTACAGTAGTAAGCGCTGCCATAGACTCTTATTGTTGTAGTGGATCTAAAGAGTGGCTGCTCATCCCAGAATGAGACTATTCATTTGGAAAGTTGTTTGGAACCGACTTCCAACTCACATGCTGCTCAGGGATAGGGGTATGGATCTTCTGACTCCTTGCCCGATCTATGATCTGGAGGAAGAGTCGACGGAACGTGCTATCCTATGCTGTCCGAGAGCAAGAATAATTTGGAGGATGGGGGATCATCCTTGGGAGGTGACTGGCGGCTCCTGGATGGGCCTGTTCCTGGATTTTATTCATCGAAATTCGATCGAAGGGCAGATTAGAATCAGGGGAGAGGATGGCGTATGTCGTCTATCATATCTAACTTTTTAGGAACGGTTTGGTGTTCGATATTGAGGTGGTGTCTATACAACGGGTGCTGGAGAGAGCTATGGGTCTGACCGAAGAGTACTACCGTTTCGACGCTGCTGTCTTATCCTATGACACCCCCGAGTTTTGAGATCCCTATGCTGCTCCTACAGCGAGTCAGAGGATTATCTTCATTTCTTGAGAGCCCCCACCGTTAGGGTTTGTCAAGATCCATTTTGATGACAGTGTCAAGGATGGCAGAAACGGTGCTGGCTTCTTCATTTGGGGTCCAGATGCCAGATTGTCGGTGGCGGGAGGTTCTTATCTATTTGAGCCCTCTGTCCCAGGTGCGGAGCTTCAAGCTGCCTGGGCGAGCGCCATCTACGCCAGACATGAGCTGAGAGCAGCAAGGATTTATATTAAGGGTGATTCGATGACTGTCATCAGTTGGATTCAGGATGACATAAGATAGCTGGAGGTCCATTTACTACTCTATCACATCTGGGCGTCCGTCCGAGAGTATACCGAGTTATTGGTTCGCCATATCTTTTGATAGTCAAACAGTGCGGCGGACTGGATTGCCTCTTTTATTGTTGAGCATTCTGAAGATTAAACTTGGCAATACGATCAGAGGTGCCCACAGATCCTGCAAAATATTTTATACTCTTTTATCGTGTGATCATTCACCTGAAAAAAAAAAAAAAAAAGTCTTTCATATGCAAGAACAGAACTACCCAGACCCGGGAGCAGAGGGATAAAGGCATTTGGATACTGTTTTTAAAAAAGGAGAGGAGGTTCTTATTTATTCAAATGAATTGACTTTGGAAGTGTCAAATACCAGCTATATAATATTAAGATAATAACTAAATGATTATCATTATTTTTTTTCCGTTATCTTCGTGTTCTTCCTCTCCCCAACCAAATATGAAGGTCGATGCAAGGCGATAACAAAGGATCTGCCACTCTACTTCATTGCCAAATAGAAAGGACTGGCAGAATAGGAAACCAAAGTTATGTTCCTCATCTCAATAAAGACCCAAAGGCTTAATTAGCACGTAGAAATCGAAACGTACGAGGGCACATACATGCAAGGCAGTAGACCTATCCCACGATGGTACAACCCAAAGGCCGCCACGCACGAGGTTTTAAACGTCGCGATTTCTCGGACCCAAGAGTGCGGTTATATAATACACGACCCACCCTTCATAGAATCAGTAACCGATCCCCTCCAAAGACCAACGCCCTCCAAACATATCAACCCAAGAAGAAACCATCCAACAGTAAGGCATGAAGAGGAGGCCGGCCATGGAACGACCTACGCAGTTCTCCAGAAGAAGCTGGATGAACTCGAATCCATTCTAAACGAATTATTCTTCCATGCAGCCAACAAGGAGGATAAGAGTGAATTCTATGATGAGATAGTGGCAAGGATTGGTTCCTTAAGACATTGCATGCGGCCGAGATGGAGTCCAACGCTCACGGAACCCCTCACCATCTTCCTCACATTGCCAGAAGGCTGGCGGCCCTTGAGGATGCCTTCCACAGTTGGGTTGATTCCGGGGTGCCGCCGGAAAACCATGTTGATGATCTTTCAGTGTGTTCATGCACTCATTCATGCTTCAACGACATGGTAGAAGATGATGACTGTGTGCCGGAACCAGAATATTTGTTCCCATGCCAAACAAGATTGAAGTTATGAGTACGGAGAGGATTGAAGAAGAAGTTGTGAGTTCAGAGAGGACTGAAGAAGACATGGGCGAGCAGCAGAGGAAAAGGTGCAGGCTTGGCAGCCTGCCGTGTGGTTTATAAGCGCAGCAGTGGCACTGGCTGCAATGGTGATAGGGTTGGCCGCCAACTTCAGCAGGGTGGAGGAGAAAGTTTTCCTTGTGCCAACTTGATAGACCTTATGATCAATCTTTTCTGCGTTCCCTTTTTTTCTTTGTTTCTGTGTTTTTTTATACTCTTTCATGTTTCTCATCGTTATTTTGTTGTTTATTTTAATTTGAGAAGACCTGAATGTAGCATTTTCCTTGGTTCCCTATTATTATCATTTTCAAATGACATAATTTCATTACATTGCATGTCTGATTGTTCTTCTGGAGTTGCTCGCTGCATGTGTAATAGTTAATTTTCTAATCTATGTTAATTGTTTCCCATCAAACATTCATACCTCTTTTATAGTTCCATGGCAAGGCAATTCTTTTGAACGTGCAAACAATGACCATCGCTGGTTCCATGTATTCCTAAATGCTTTGTTTAAAATTTAGAATCAAGTCGAGGATTTAAATTCAAAATACAATCCAAGAATTTAATCACAAAATTGTGCAAAGATGGAAAAGCCTTTCCTCTTCAAATGCAATGAATTGCCCCAAAATAAACCCTTCTTTCTCCTCCTCCCTCTTTTCTCCCCGTATGAGACACACAAATGAAGCTCTTACCATAGACCATACTTCTGGTGTAATTTGTGTGAGTTCATATTTTCTTCTAACCCTTCTTGATGGTATACCCGAACAGAACACCCAAGAAAGCCACAACTGCCGCAAACATTACTGAGAAACCCCTGCGATGTAAATTTCTTTGTTTCTTAAGTAGCTCCTGCAATGAAAACTGGAGACAAAATTTGGCTATTTGTTATTTGGAATTCAGGGAAAAGAAGCAAAAATTGAGAATCAAGTGCAAGTATCAGATGAACACGAGTGGAATTCAGTATTAAAAAAATTAATAGATAGTATCATTGCTATGTTTATCACCCAATTCAACAACAAATAATGGCATCACTGCTACCTACAATCGCGGAAGATTATGATAGTATCATGGAATCAACATCATCATTCATGAACATGTGAATAATATGCTCCATGGTCTGCTGAATATTGTTACTCACTATATACAAAAACTGGTGTCACAAACTCAAGTTCAGGACACACGACAAGGCCTGTTAAACCTGATCTTCCAGACACGCAAAGAGATATCTACTCCTAGATAATGAAAGGAATGCTTAACATCACACTCTCTCTCTCTGTCCAAACATTTCTTGTGCATAATGCGATATCATTAAGGGTCCAACAGAGACAATGGTACCCACACTACACTTCCATTTTCTTGTCCATTCTGTCCACGAAGGTTTAATCCATAGAAAATGCTGAGCATCCCTCCTCTTAAACCAAATTGAACCTTTCAGCCCAAGAGGACATTGAGAGTTTTTAACTGCACAAAATTCTACCTTTTGGCAGTCTCCACCACTACTGTAAGTGTTACAGAAACTCCTATCCGACACTTCATCAGTTCCAGGTCCACTTTATGTGCTTAAACCTTTTTCATTAGACGAAATCCCAAAAATAATATGAAGTCAAAACTTATGACTAAATAGTCTCATGGCAGTACATTAATTAATTAACTCTGCAATTTATTACAACCACCAAACACACTTATCTGTTCTTCATGGGCAAGTAGCAAATGCCAACATCCCTATTGGTCCCTTCATTGCATCCTAATAAAACTGTACTGAAGATCTGGCTTCCAGAAGCTCAAGCGTTGATGGAGTGCTTGCTGATTAAGTTGAGCCTGGCTAAATAGAAAAAAGCCAAATTGCAAATTGAACTACAGATACATTTACGGATCGCTTAATGGGGCAGATTCTATAGGATAACTGAGGTCATTCATATTTTCTCATTAGCATGGCATCACGTGGGCACAAAAAGATGTTTTACATGTTAGTTATTGTGGACCCAATTGATGTCATGTTGATAAAAAGTGATACCGCATTGGCTAGCCCAAGAGCTTGCCCTGTGAAATGGTTGGCCCGGCAATGTTCATCGAAAGCACACTACTTGAAGAAATAGATCCTGCATGTGAAACGTCAAGAAAAATCGAGAAAACACAAAACAAGATTTTCAGCTCACAAGCTTTTTTAACAAAACCACCGGAATCAAGCAGCAAAGTAACAGAATTTGTGCCATCATCAGAGCCTCAGGAGAAACCATTGATGAAGATCAGGATACTAAGGATGAGTTGTAACTTTTACACTAGCAGGCAGGTTTAATAAGTTAATTGCATCCCACTGGATTCTCCTGTGCCAAATGTTCTATCAATTGCGGATCAATACGACTGCTGTCGTGAAGTCGGAAAAGATGAGGTTGAAGCAGCTCTCTGAACCATGGCATCTGATAGAGCACCAGCCCTGATGGTTCTCCCCTTGGTTTTACAAAGCTTATTGAGGCATAGTCAAACAGGACATCAGCAATGCGTTAAGCACTTTATGAGAACCAGAAACATGCCACAATCTTGGAAAGCCACCTTCAGAGTCTTGATTCTCAGATGCAGCTTTAATGGAGAGTGGCACTCCTATGTTCTACCTTCAAGTAGCTCACTCTTATGGAATCCTATTGAAGAATGAGAAGGCTTCTTCAAGATCATTTTATATGGGTTTTGGTTAAGGTACAGCTATTAACACAGTCACCCAGCCCTGGTTCTCCTCCACTCCTTTGTGACAAATGTCTATTTGCTTACAATGTTGAATCGCTTAACAACTGTTGGTAGTTTACTCCATGATAGTGGTGAATTGAATTCTCAAATTATTGCTGAGTTCTTTCTCACCACACCGATCCATCAAATTTTGCAAGTTCCCGCATCCATTTGAGGTGATGATGTTTTATGTTGGGGAGAGATTAGGAGGTGAAGAATCAAAGTGGAGGAGGTGCCATCTCATGCTCCCAGTAGTAAGTCATGATAAGCCTAATTAAATTCAGTATTAAAAGTGAAAAATCATGACAGGACACCTTGTTTCTTTGGAAGTTGGCTTGGGAAAACTGCCAACGTTAGCATTGAACTCTAGGAGCATTGGTAATCCAGTATCTAAAGATGAAATCAGGATATTAAACCACTAGATCACCTCTTCTTTAATTGCAGAAATGTAAGAGGAGTTTGGCTTTAATGGAACAGTATCATCACTCATATTTTGTGAGCTGACTTCTATCCAAGGTCTTCCTCATTACCACTCCCAATTCAAATTCTTTGCAAAGGTCTTCATCCCTACTGCTTTTTATACACTTTGGTCGATTTGGTTCTTGAGGAGTCTTGACATTTTCCATCAGCGGCAACTACCCATCAATTCTGTCTTCCAACATGCTCTATTGCTCACCAATGAATTCTGGCAGTACACTGATGAGTGTGCTTTCAACAGAACAAAGCTTAATGGACAGGAGCAATGACATAGATAATAGCAAGGAAATGTGCTTTGCATAAACAAGATTGAGGCACAAGCAACCCATAAAACATCATGGCAAAGCATTATGCTACGATCTGAGCCAGTACCCATGCAGCTACTAACTAAACAGCATTTATAAATAAACAAGACATACTAAAAAAAATTAGAAAACTGGAATGAGAAGATGAGATGGAGAGGTAAGAGGGTTGCTGAAGAAATGGTGGAAAGTTAGAGGCAGAAAAGCAGAAGGAACGAAATAGAAGAACGCAGGGGAAACACAACAGGCGAAAAGAAACCTATTCTTGTCAATGACCACTGCGCTACTACCATTCACCGTTCAAGACTTTTTCTATCATCCATTTCCACCCACATGGACCAAATCCATCCAACTTGCTTGCTGCCTAACTTGCATGCAAGCTGACCAGACCAACATGGATGCTCTGGAAATTGCTGTGTGGCTTGACTGCCATTGAGGTTGCCGAGGCTCTAGGCTGGGATGCAAGGGGCTACATAACCCTACACAGCCATCTAGACCGCCTTCTACAAAATTGACCTAATATCAGTGGGATCAACTATTGTAAAGGGAGAAGTTGAAGACAATTCAGTTCAACAGTGACAATTGGTTAACAAGAAGTGTCTCATGTTGAACCTCCCAATATGTCGAGAAGGAATAGAAATAGTGATTTCATGCTTTGATACCATAGAAAGTTAAGAAACAATAGAGGAAATCATGTAAAGTTGTTTTTAAACACCAACCGGACAGAAAAGAGTGAGCTGTTATCTCGTTAATATTTCTTTTAAGAAGTTGATTTAGTTTCTGGTCTGAAGGTGCCAAAAACAGTAGAAAAATTGGACATAAGTTACACAACAAATTTCCTTGGTAATTACATCACTAAGCTGTATATCCATCGTAAAGATATTGAACTTGTTACAATCTTTAGTTAAGGGATGATCACAAAAGTCATGCTAGTAATTGCCCCAATGTTCTAACTGATCATTTTCTTAATTCTTGTGGAAGCTGATCATTTGTGTTGCCTCCATTTACTTATTCCTTTCCCCTTTCCTGTTGAACCTTTGTGACATATCAAGGAACGGAACTATTACCATTAAAGAATCATAATTGTGCTACAGAAAGATAATTCATTATGTGTTCTCATGCGGGATAGTTACAATGTAAAAAAGACTAAGAATAGCAATGACGTACAAGTCAAGGCAGTAGGCTATAAACCAAAATTGTGGATTATAATGGGAATAAAGGTCTCAAGATGATGATCTATCGTGCATAAGAAAAGGAAACGGAAATGAAAACGGAAGATCTTGAAATCAGCAGAAAGGCTTCAATTTATATCTGACTAACCTTTCAGGCTAATACATTTTAAATATGCATAGATTCCCTAATATAAGGAAATGAAGGTTCCATCAAAAGAAACTGCGTAAACATACCAGCTCTTGTCGGAGTTCCTGATTTTGCTGAATAGCATCACTTTTCTCCTTGGTTAACTTGGAAATCATGGTTAGTGCCTAGGATTAAAGAGGGGAAAAGAAACATTGAAACAGGTAAATATCACAGAGCCAACCTTTCAAGTACTAATAAAAAGTTACAACAGCATGCAACAGCAGATCTTCTTAGCTTGACAATGGATGGAATACAGTAATTCAGCTAACAAATCAAGTTACTGTTATGATCAGATCACTTGCCCAATCAACTATTCAATTAAAAAACTCTAACAATGAAATTAAAAGACAAAAAACATGAAAGGAAAAGGACTATCAAGGTTGAAAAAAAAAGGCCAATCCAAGTCAAACATAAAAATAGTTGGAATGGAATTCTGGTAAATTGCTCTCTAGATGCACACATTTAAAACTCTACATCCATGGTTTACTGATACAATCTTTTCTAGAAAATTTGTGGTTCCTTGGATCGGTGTGAATGGGACCTCAAAAATGGGATTCTGTGATTGATTATTAAATAGAGAGCATGACATGTACTCAAAGAAAGGGTAGACGAAGACAAGTAATAACATTGAAAAGTGGCACATAAAATAGAAGTTTGCTCCATGTCCCTTAATTTAATTTAAATAATCTCATATGTGACAAACTACAACTTTGACATTTGAAAGTGAAAACTTGAAACAAAAGAGTAATGAAAAGAGCAAGTCAGTGATATGCTTTTCAAATTTTTTTTTTAAAAAAAAAAGAATAAAGAGATAGGCAAGCGGCCATCCTCATGCAGCCCCGCCCCTTCTCTCTTTGTGCTAAGCCTCCACCACCCTCCTCATGTTTCCTAGTCAAAGTAAGAGAGAGAGGTGATTGGGAGAAGAAATTGAAAAGCCCTTAGTCACTTGTAGGGTTTGTATGGCCCCATCATCAGAAACCTATATGTTGTAAGATATCCAAAAGCAAAGACCTTGTGCACACATGGAAGATATTTTGTAAGCAAAGATCTATATGCCCCTAATAAGGGAGATGACTCAAACCAAAGACATGCATGATGCAGAGTGGAAGAATATCAATAGGAAACTCTGGGAAGTATTTGACAATAGTTATATGACAGTGTATTCCACCATGCATCAGCCGAGAGTTCAACATATTCTTTGCAGAAATAGCTAGAAAGATTATGTGAGAGAAAAACAATTGGGAAGAAAGCTTTCAGAATCTGCGAACCTAAAATTCTAGGATGGCGCATCGAGTGTGGACAACCTTAGTTTGCTACTTGAGGAATTACGAAAGACAATTTTGAAGGTTTTCAAAATGTTTACACCAAAACATTTAGCAATCCTATTTTCACCAAATTGCAGATGTCTACTCAATGTAAAGCAAACAAGAAAATGCGAATATGTTTCCTACAACAGGTGAAACTAAAAAATTCTCTAAACAAAATCAACTGAACAAAATGAGAATAAAAAACACCTCTAGAAATTTCCCTTTGATGGTTCTTCATGAGAATTTGATAGCTGAAATCATTTTCATTAGCATTCAGTAGAAATCCCAAACATGAAGAGCACACAGATAAATTACATATAGCTAAAAAAATTGAAATGCAAGAGAAAGTGATTACTTGGAAATAAAGAACAAAACTGCACGGCAATTACTTACATTGTCGAACGAGGATGAAGTTTGGGTTCCTTTATCTAATGTCCTTGGGGACCATCCCTCTTCTGGTTCCTCAGGAACTGGTGAGGGAGGATTAGCAGGAATATAAACAACCCGCAGCTTAAACTCGTCAACTACCTTATCAGGTGCCTTATTGAACTAACAATTCAACAAATTCAATAAAATCACAATAATCCCAAACTATAGAAAGTCAAAGTTCAACAAAAATTGTGAACCCGTATAATCTAGCAACCATTTCAGGGGTTATGTCCTTGGTTGCCGCTCCATCTGCGGCCACAACACTCTGAATAAGGAACTTGTCCCTGCATTGGTTGTCAGGAGGTGCTTCATTTTGAGCTTGCATCTGGACTAATAGACCAACAACGGACGTAGGAAGAAGCGCAATTAGGCTCCAATTGAAGCAATACATTTGCGATTTATGGTTGTTGAAATCATAGAATCCAGTTGAAAACATGCTTTCACCTGTGACACTACATGTCATATGGGGCAAAATGATTCCCATGTTGGGCGCACGCAATACTTCTTCGGATTGGTTGTTTAACCTAAACAAAGAAAGAAAGTATAACGCATTCCAAATATAGATCTTTACAATAATAACACCAATAAAAGGAAGAAAATATTTAAAGAAAAGAATAAGTTAAAAAAAAAAAATCAAGAGAATTACCTTGAAGGCGACAAACCGATCGGTCTTGTTGGTCAGTTGCATGCAGCAAGTGATCGGCTTCTTGAGTTCAACTTTTCGAGACAGACATAGTGGCGATCATATCATCAGAAAAACAACCCAGTGATAGCAAAAATATTCAACGTTAAAAAAAAAAAAAAATACAACACCCAGTTAAGAATGCACTGCCAATTTAAAGAAGTTCCTCGCCCTAAAATCACAACTACAACAAGATCAACATATGGGTTCTTGGCAAGGGAGAGTGATCAAAGCTCGGAGCACCGATTGCTAGGGATCAAGAAGTTTTTCTGATCTCGAAAGAGAGGATAAACAGAAAAGAAAAGGATCGAGAATGGGTTAAGGAGTAAACTTACATGGGAATTTGAGATCCGAGGGTTTGATTTTAAGAAGCCCTATGCCGCTCATGATCCCAGATCGCGTCTGCCAGCAGAGAGCTCGAGGGTTCTCCTCTTGCTTCCGTCGGAGATCGATGGCGAGCGAGCGAGAGGAACGTTTCGTTGCTCTTTTATCTTTTATATATTTTAATTATAGTGCTTGTTTTATCTGCTTTGGACGAACAATCGAGATCTTGGGGAGCCCTTATCTCGGGCAGTGGAGAAGACGTGGGTGCTTTAAACCTTCATAGCTTCAGTTGGAATGACGAAATGCCCATGGTTTAGTTCGATATCCGTCGATGTTTAACGGGACCCGCAATCCAGACCACGGGAGAGTAGATTCCCTGACCGACTTGCCGGATATGCTCTTCGGCACATCCCAACAAAGGGGCCATTCGGCCAATATTTAAACAACGTACGTTCAGTTTTGTAGAACGGAACGTAGGTCAAATATGTCCATATAGGATTCAGCAATCATCAATTAAATCAAATAACCATAACAAATAATAAATACATATATACGTAATCGAAACAATAAGTTCAGCACCCTTCTCACAAAGCCTCTCTCCCCTCAAAGGGCCTCTCAGACATCTTCTAACGTCCCTTTACGTGCTAACTCTTGTCAAAATCATGTACTCTCTCTTTGGATGCAGGACTAGGGCTGGAACTGGGCCTGATTGGAACTGAGCCGGGTTCTACCTCAGTCCGAGCCCGGTTCGAAATAATTTTTCAGATTTTGGGCCGAGCTTAGGCCCGATTTTTTTGAAAAACACAAGTCCGAGCCCGAGCCTGAGAACAGTCCAAGCCCAATCGAGTCGGCCCGCATCCAATCGCAAAAACGGGGCTCCAGATTGCAAACGATAAAGAACCATAAGGCTACAATATATAGGTTCCAGAGAATCCAGAGCCCATACTGATGAATGGGACTCGTAGGACTTCCAAATCATGAATGTCGTACCGGAACCCTGAAGTAGGGCTTCTTGGAGGCGGAGGTAGGGGAGGGGAGGCGTCGAGGTCATCCATAAGGTCCCAGACGTTGATGACAGCGATGGGTGAGACAGAGGATGCGGCAAGCTGGGGATCAGGGTCGTCTAGGGTTTTGAGGGAGCCGTAGGTGGTGAAGGTGAGGAAGATGAGATGGTAGACTAAAGAGGAGGAAGAGAGATGGAAACCTGAGGAGAAGAGGAGGCGGAGGAGTGGGAGGGGAAGGTGGTGCCATCGGGAGCACCATCCAACTCGCCTCCCTCGCAAGAGCGGCGATGACCTCGTTGATGTCCGTCCGTGCCTGAAGATTGTAGTTCTCATGCCGTCGGAGTTCGGATAGGATCCTCACAGTGATCACCCGCCGATACCGCTCCCTACGCTTCATCCTTCCTTTTCTTTCGACCGCAGCCGTCTCATCGCCCCTCCTTGCATCATCCCCTCCCCTCCGCCGCTGCTGCTTCCGATTCTCTCCAGGACCCATCCCCAGTTGCTCGAAGTAATGTGGGAGCTCGGGCCTAAATTTGGGCTCAGTGGGAGAGGTCATCAAGGACGGTGACGGCCACTGACTCATCGATACCATGGACGACGTCAAGCCCTGATCGATGCTGATGACCTCATAGCAGACGGGGTTTGGAGGGCGACGAAGAACGAACAGGGATTAATTAAAGCTTGGGCTTGGGCCTGAATGTCGGGCTTGCAATCAGGCTCGGGCTCGGGCCGGGTCTGGGTTGGGCCAATAGTAGGCCCGAGCTCGGCCCGAAATGAAATGGGCTCTTTTTTGGGCCCAAACCCGACTTGATTTAATTCGAGCCTAGCCCAAAGCCCAACCCACAAGCGGCCTGGCCCGAGCCCATTTCCAACCTTATGTAGGACAACTGTTAGACCCTCGCTACTGACTAGAAGGGTGGTCCAATGCCGCACAAGGTTGAGATTTTTGTAAAAATTTTGATCCAAGAATCAATCCTGTGACAACAACCATCTCCCACTAAAAGATTAAAACATCACTATCTCTCACTTTCATTTAGAAAATAAATTCAAATACATTGAATCTAAAGCTCAAACTAACTTAATATAGACCAACATTTAAAAAAAAAATCAATAATACTAAGACTTGGTAATGTATCTCATACAATCTTAGAGGTCAACTTTGTGGCCGCTTTGCATGCTCCTAAGTTTTTTGGATAATTCTAATGAGAAGCTTATTTAGATTTTTTTTCTTTTTAAGAACATCATGTATACGAGAGATTGGCTACTCAATGCTCTTTAGTTCATCGATATGTATTAATGTGACAATATTTGAAATTCAAGGAATTCTCAAAAGAATGGATTTTGGAATTTAAGATGTTCTGGAACTGGTATTAATTTTTCTTCATTTCTTTGATGAAATGCTTGCTTACTTAAACATAATTATGTTGGCAGCTAACCCACCTATTGGTTAGCCCAAGACCTTGACACCTTAACCACTGCAGCTTTTACGCCTTGGTTGGGAGTTTGGAGAAGAAAAAATATATATATATTAGTAAAAATAAAAGAAAAAAAGTAAGTATATCTCTTGCCTCTTGATTGAGAGTTTAAATAAAAAAAAATAATAATTTTTTTTTTTTGATTGAAAGTAAAAAAGAAAAAAAAAGAAAAAAATATCATAATCTTCTTTTACTATTGTACCCTTGAAAGGAACCCAACAAACTCAAAAAAGGAATCAAAAAAAATCTTTTTTTATTTTTTATTTTTTTATTTCGTTAATTTTTCCATCCACAGAACTTTCAATCGGATAAGAGGCTTAGATGGAATGCTTGAAATAAGCTTTAGGGTTGAAATATAATATTAATTTCGTTCTTTAGTATTAAAGAAGTAAGATGAAAATTATAAAAGATTTACTAATTCTCAATTTCTTTCTCTCTAATTGCGCTCGATTTGGAGGAGAAAAAAATTATGGATTTGAGAGGATTTGTATTCCCTCCATTTTTTCCTTTCTTTCCATTCTTTATAAAAAATTTCAATCAAAAAAAATAGTAACTTCTTTTCCATTCTTTTCTTCTCTCCCATTCTTCTCTCCCAACCAAGACGTTAGTAATTTTTTGACTATTTATTTTCATGATAATTGAGAAGACTGAGAAGCATGCAAATAGTTCTATTGAGCAATTGGAGACTGAAATTGTTTTTAGTTTCAAATAGATGACCAGTGTAACATGGTACTAAATGTTCATGAAACAACCGATCGATGTAAATAATTTTTAAGCTTCTTCACCACATGTGGACGATCTTGTATCATAAATTGATTGGAGGTCGATTCAAGTAATTATGGAAAGATCACTAGGGCATTAATTTCTTCTGTTAAATGACACATGACAAATAAACTTCAAGGATTTAATATTGCGAGTAGCGTAACAATAAGCAATGAAAGAAAAGCGATGATATCAAGAATTTTTTCGTTAGTGAACAAATGGAGAAAAACATGGAACTCTAAGTAGTGCATGCTTGACAAAGTCCGAGTAGAAGGATAGTTATCAACCGATTTAACCCTTCTTTTAGGAGCCCTTAGTGAGCGCCAAATTATAAGCACATTTCCCTCTACCAAGTAGTATCTTTTAAGAAAGGGAGGTCAGTATTGCAGTCCAAGCATCTGATGCATTAAATGGTGAAAGAATCTATCTCTAGCTATGCATTTCTAGCTTGAATAAACCCAACCTTTACGTGATTTTTGACAACGTTTTCTCCCATCAGCGATACGAACATCAAATTACCTTACCAACTGCACCATTTAGCACCCTCAACTACCATGATCCCCCTTATAACAGCGGAACCAAGTAAACTGAAAGTCCTAAGAGGTTTGGCAAAACTAGATTGTAAATTTTCTTCCTTTACAATGAGGTTAGGGTTTGTTGATTATTATATAGCTCGTATTATTTTTTTAAGAGGTGAATGAATTCTCTCTTTCTGGTCAATAACAATGCTCTACTTGCTTTGGGTAATAAGAAGAATGCTTCAGTAATAAAATTCAGATTTGTCCCAGAAATTATATATATTTGATTACTCATTATCTCGAATATGACTGCCAATCAGAATTAGTGGAACGGAACCGGAATCCATCTTGCATCACAAAATAGGAGGAAATAAAGAGAGATCTTTTACCCTCCTTCCAAAAGGCGCACATCCTACATGAGTACCCATCTCTCTCTCTCTCTCCCCTCTCTCTCTCTCTCTCTC
>KE504831.1:780217-819429 GCA_000441515.1 Elaeis oleifera
TTCAGGCAGAGAGAGAGAGAGAGAGAGAGAGGGTTAAAAGAGATGAGGGGATGAGGGGTCATGGTATTGAGGGACAAGCGCAGGTATGGCTGGCGTGTCCCATCCCATCCAATTGATCCAATTAATTACTCAAGGATTCTTTATTTATTTTTAACGGATGGCTCCACTTAATGGGTAACGGATGCCCTAGTACCTTTGAGATTTCCGCCAATCGAATGCTAATGGAGGTGACCTGATTTGGGGCTGACTACACAAGTGTCGCGTAGTCAATCTATTTATCGATCTATCTATCTACCAATCGATGGATCAATCTATCCATCTGTCTGTTTGTCTATTAGGATGCATAACTTATTTATAAGAAAGTATTCTTCTTCTATGATCTTAGATAATACTTAAGCCCACCTATCTGGAAGTAGTTCATAAAGAGCACCTTAGTATAAGAAAAGAAGTGGCCATAGTAGAGCTCCTAGCATGCTAAAATTCAACTCCTAATGCATATCAAGCATTCCTATAATCTGTATTACCAGAATAACTCTTCTATAGTTAAATCTTAGAAGGACTACTATGATGCTATGGTCATCACAGTCAAATAGGAAGCAGAGGAGATCGATGGTAGGGATAAGGTGGGTGGAGCCAAAGACAAGCAGTGACAAGGGAAGCAAGCTCTTTGGTGAGGGGGGCTATTGCCAATGCCATCTTTCAGGGACTGCAGCAAACGAAGCACTGGATCCGATGTAGGGGAGGCCGGTGCAACAATAGAGGAAGTCAAGGACAGCATTGGTCACCAAGGGAAGTGATGTGGAGGAGGGACTTACAGGGAGTGAAGGAATAGTTAGAGAACAAGAAGAAAAAGGATTAGGGAGTGATGGAGACAGCATGGAGGAAGAAACAGGATGAGTGATCATTTCATTCAGGAAGGAGCGACAAGTATCTTGTTGAGATGGCGAGAGAGAGATTTCCATGTAAAACATGGGGAAGAAATTAAATATTAGTATTTTTTTTTCTTTTCCCATGGAATCACTGGTTTCGATGGTATTTTGGACCCAAATCTCATGAAATATCATGGAATTCATATATATCCAAACAGGCCCTAAATAAGTCATGGTTCCTCAACTCTTTCTGTAAGCAGGAGCTTGCACCAAAAGTTTGAAAGCTAACCCTTTCTGGGCAACTATTAAAATGTTTATCTATAATATATATCATACCAGTAGTCCATCAGCATGGTTAAGAAGTGAAAAACTCTATTCCATCCATACCACCTTTTCTCTATGTGTATCAGCTAACATCAATGTCTATCACAATGATATGTGTTGAGACAGACCAATAAATAGTGACACAAAGTTGTACCATGTTTTTGCATTTCAAACCCATGCCCTACCACCCTGAAGACCCTTTTTCTATTCTAAAATTCTTCATTGAAACATCTTTAGCCTTTTTTAATGTTTCAGAAGCACATTCCACAGCTTGCACATGGTAACAAAACCAACAAGAAAAAAAAATCTAGCTTAATGTCTCAAAGTAGTTTCTATTGTGATAACCAAATTTTCTAAAGTAAGATATGTTAAATTTAATTATGTATATGTTAAAATGGATGAAATTGCCAGCAAAAGAATGATATTGTATTTAGACAGCTGGCTGGAAAAAAAGTAATATGTATGCATTTCTGCAACAAATTTCTGAGATTCCTACATAAAGGCACACAACCATATTTGCTAACTCCAGAGGTTGCGGGATTGAAACCCAACTTAACCTTTGACATGGAGGGAGAAGATTAAATGTTTAACATTGAGTCTGGAGCAGCTCAATCTCATTCCGCCTCCAAGATCAAGATAAGCCATATGTAGGTCAACGCACTAGTTGTTGGACTAGTACTAATTTCTAGTACATGTTCATTTATTTGACTAAATTGATCACTTAAAGGTGTCCCTTACAAAATACAGTGCCCACAAATCTGAAGTAGCTATTCTCATGTCCAGTGATCTGCAGTGAGATGTGTCTGCCAGCGGTAATCAAACTTCAAAAAATTCCTAAACTGCAGTGCGTGACAATATTTGATGAATCTACAGGTTGTAGGATTGAACCCGACTTACCCTTCATTATGGAGGGAAAAAAGATTAAATGTTTAATATTGAGTCCGGATGATAGCTCATCTGATAGTGATTACATGATTAAGAAAAGCCCTATGAAAAATCAAAGCCCAGGTTAAGGACTTGCACTAGTTTCCAGTACACCAAAACTTCTTTGAATGAATTGTTTACTAAAGAAATGGCACTCCAAAAATTTCAGTGCCCATAAATCTGAGATAGCTATTCTCATGTCCAGTGACATGAGTCACTAATTTAACAGTGGCAGCTTAGAGATACTTCCATATCAACCCAAAAGTGCACAAATGAAAATAATAAAGGAAGATCATATTTATAAGAGAGACAACTAACGAATTAACTCATGTAAAGTCAAGGCAATCAAGCATGTTAATGATACCGCTTATTCCATGAGTCACTGCACAGAATATAACAGCATAGTCTGTTGCTAAGTAGCATAGGATTAGAGGCAAAAGTGGATTTTTTTTTCCTTCTTTTTAGTGTGTTTCCCTGTAAAGGGAAGCCAGATAATGACTGGAAATCCCCTAGTGATCTTCATGGATCTCATTATAAAGATCAGATCATATGAAAACTTAACCCCACCATACCCTCCACCCCCCCCCCAACCAACACCACCCAACCCCAACAAGAGAAAAAAAGATACAAATTCTTATGGCCAGAAATAGAGTGCCAAGTACCTTGTTTTCCGGTCATGCTTTTTGTAGTTTGACATAGACCCTTAGCTAATGGAGTGAGGAAGAAAATAATACCATGAGACATACTCTACGCTGTGGGTACATCAATATTCAAATACAGACCTTTTCAGAAAAGAAGCGAATTCCTTTTTCAGGGAAGTCAGCTTCATAAGTCTCCCCTAACAAAGGATTGAATGGTTTGCAGTGGCGGCCATCCGAAGAAGCATAACCAGAGACTGCAAAGGCAGCTACATTCAGAATTCTCATGAGACTGTTCCCCTAAACACAACATGAAAAGTTCAATGTAAGCAACAAAAATAGAGGGGGGGTGTGAAGGTCAACGCATACCAATATATAAGTCGAGGTGACATTCTTTACATAACAGCATATGCAGAAAATACAAGGCACACAACATGTTGGGACTTGAATTAGGAATGCTACTAAAAGCCATATCTACTAGAGCTATCATGGAGAAACTTCATCTGTCACAATCAATATTAAATCAATCTTCAAGTCAATTAAGAACAAGAAATTCAGAAGCATAACAGAGTTCAATTTACTCATTCATATATGCACATAAACTCCTGTACCATGAAACAGTTACCACAGATAGCAGGTACCACCTTCAATAAATTCAGCAGTCAAAGGATACAAATAGACATGATAATTATATTATCTTACAGGCCCCAAAATATCCAATTGATTTCAGCAAAAGCCAATTAAATTTACCACCAATAAATAAATCATCATACCAGATGAGTTAATTTGCAGCATGAGCAATCATAAAATCAACTAGACACAGACCAAGATACAAGCCAGAGAGTATGCTTGATGACACATAGCCAAGTATAACATCATGTGGGCGTTTTGATGGTTGGCATGTCACAGTGGTACTGTGGCAGCAGCCCAGTGCATCAGATTTTTTAACTGGCTTTTCACTAGAGACATATGGGATAGTTGGGCAAAACACCTACGACAAGAGGTCTCTTAGAACTTCCAATTAATGCCACATATTACCTCATCAGAAGAGCAATGAAAATACTTAATACAAGGCCAGGATAAAGTTACGAGAAACAACCAAGTCTAAGCAAGTACCCCATATTGACCATCTAGGATGCTAAAAATATGCAGAAGGAAGCGTAAAACCTAATAGGGACAGTGATTTTAAGGACAGTTTACAAACCATGTAAAGAGGCTTTTCTATTATTCAAAACCTCAAGATTCAAATAAAAATGTTTAAAGGTTTATGTTGGATGCTTGTTTCAAGCTACAATAATTGACAAAGACTGATCTAAAAGGATCATCACCGAACCTGTTGTGGACCACTCTATCCATTTCAAGTAGGTCAAGACAGGATCCAAGAGCAAGATCCATCATATCGAAAGCCAAATTGTGCACCCAATTTACAGAGGCCATAATTTTCCATACAAGATCTGATTGAGGTGCTCTCTTATTTGAAATTGGGTAATTTTTCGAGATTCATGATGATGTGTTGACCCCTAAAACGTTTGTCATATGCAACCATTAGGGGAATATGACAATGTTTGGGCCTCCAACAAGCCAGTCGAGAAGGTTTCTTTTGGGAATAATTAGGCAGGCATAACTTACCATCCCGAAAGAATTAGATAAAGCAACTGAAGAAAAGTTAATATAGGAGTCAAGATCCAACTCCAAGAGGATTTTACCTTTTTGTGATTATTTCCACTCATCATAGCAATTTTAAGAAAGCTGCAACCTCTTGCAGTTAAAAGAGCAATCCGACTCAGATTTTGTAAGGGCATACTCTCACTAGCATAAATAGAGAGATTATAGTCAGTTTAAAAAATAAACAAAAAGGGACTTAGAATCCTACTTTAGCAAATTCTCTTATTTTCTATTTATCTCTTAGAGAGATCTGAGTTGAGTGGACTAAAGAAATCTTTTCTTCTCTCTAATTGAACTTAATACTCGCAAATTTTCTGAACAGCAAGTCATCAATCTCCAATGTACCATTGCCTCAAGTTTGAGCCTCATCATCAACATGTGCTTCATGTGGTGAACCCTTGAACCAAATTATGGCAGGAACAACTACTTTTAATATGATGTTGTTGCACAACCTGAATGCCACCCAACTCAGTCAGTACCTTATGAAGCTCCACCTAACTCAAGGCTTAAATTTGTGGTGGTTGTTGCATTTCAACCTCTTCTATCATTCAATCACCCCAATTCCTAGTGGTGCATTAACCATAAATGCACAAATCATCTAAAACAAGCATGATTTTGAAGAAGCAAGACTGATGACTAGCACATGATTAATTACTCTTACTTTGAAACTTCAAATTACCACGGTTATTCTTAAGAGGATCTCACTTTCACAATTCTCATATTCAAGCAATTTATCTCTAGTTGGCCAACATTAGTAAATGTAAATTTAATAGATATAGCTCCAAACTTTTTAGTTATTTAAAGCTTTAACCTTAACTTGCATCTTAGTAAATGTAAATTTAATAGATATAGCTCCAAACTTTTAGTTATTTAAAGCTTTAACCTTAACTTGCATCTTTGTTGCATCTTGTATTACTCAGTCTTGACAAATTTTTGACTTTAGGGCTATACTCACTGGTCATGATTTTGGGCACCCCATTGCCCATATTTGTGCAACAAGTTGTTCCTCTAATATCCAATCTTAGTGGTCACTTAACTCTTTAATAAGCTATAGATACATATTCCATCTCTATATATGTCTATAACTCAACTTGTAGCTTATGCTCATTTACTTCAAAATGCATATCCCACGAACCTCATACAAGTTAGAGGATTTATATAAGTTGTAGAGTCGGAATGTTCCTTGATGATATGTACTTTCTCCATGTGGGCTCATCACTAATGGTAAAAAATAGCTGTCAGCAATGGATATATACTTGTTCTTTACAAGAATAACTAGTACAAGCACTCAAAGAGTAGCAATCAATACAACAATATGAGTACAAAAATTACCATCAACTCTAGTAACATGTGCCTAAAGTCTGAGCTATAAGGCCAATGCTTCAATAAATTAAATGGACCAAATAGGCTACGGTATCATAGACTTGGTCCTCCTTTGTTTCATAAGACATTATTGGTTTATACAATGCTTCTTTCTTGCTTAACTAAAATAATAATAATATTTCTTTCTTCATATTGTATAATCCTAACCAGCAATCCAGTTTTTGTTCATTTATAAATCACTTATAAATTCACCATTGCCTTGGACTGAAAGACAAGTTATTGGCTTTTTAGACTTTTGAAACATTTCAAGCAGTGTTGCCTGGACCTGTTGGAGTTTTGACCATCAAGCTAATTTATCTAATTCTATCCTATTAGTAAATGAATCATTGCCTTGAATGAAAAGCCAAGCAATTATCTTTTAAATTTATTTCCTTAATTTCAAAAAATCCATTTAACAATCAACTCTATCCTAGAGAGATTCCATATAAGCTCTTTTAAGAATTTGACAAACAACTTACCATTTATGGAATTGTTGAAATCCCACGATTATAGAAATCCCAAATTATGGTATCTGTTGGAATCCCTGATTATAGGAATCCTAAATTATTAGGAATTAATTTTAATTTCTATATATAGCTGATTCCTCTAATTATTTCTGTTTTCTTTTGTAATTATTTAGCTTCCTATTCTAGAACTGGTGGATGTATATAAATAGGAGCTATGTAAAGAGCATTATTATTCAGAAATATACAAAAAAATTCTCTCCAAATTTCTGTTTTCTTCATGGTATCAGAGCCATATTAGAATTTTTGGGTCAAGCTTCTAGCGACCTATTACAGGGAGGGGGGTGGTTGAGTGTCACCGCCTGCCCCAGGAGGAAGCCCAGCCGTCGATCGGCCCGCCACCAGAAAATCATCGCAGTCTGATGAAGCGCGTGGCTCCACGCGCAGTCACAAGCCACAGCCTCCTTTCCATGCGCTGGCGCATGGACCTCTTTTCCGACAACTTTTTCCAACCGTTCCTTTCCTGCATCCTTCCTCGTGTGTTGCGCCTCTACCCAACCTTGGTTCTCGACCTGGTTTGCTTTCTTTTACTAGTGCTAAGTGTTTTGTTTCTTCAGTGCTTTTTCTCCTATTTGCTGAAACATGACTGAGGGAAAGAGGGCCGTGACTGAAACAAAAATGGGCTTTGTAAGTGATAACCCATCTTTACAAATCAGTCCCGTTAAGCTCGATGGAACTAATTATCTGGCATGGTCCAGATCCTGTCTTTTGTTCATTCAAGCTAGGAGACTACAAGGGTATATTATTGATAGTCCAAAATCAGAAATTATCATTTCTAATTATATTCAAGTGGGAATCAGAAAACTCACTTGTGATGTCTTGGCTTATCAATTCTATGCAACCTCAGATTGCTCGGAGGTATTTGTTGTTGAACAGTGCAACCACTATTTGGAATGCAATTTCTCAATCCTACTCTCAAATGGGCAATGATGCACAGATTAACGAGCTCCGTAACAAAGTTCATGGAATGAAATAAGGTGAGATGACTATTGCACAGTACTTTGCTGAATTAAATAGTGTATCGCAGAAATTGGATTACTATCAGGATTTTCAAGCCACATGTGCTGCTGATGCTGTTAAGTTTCAAAAATTGATTGAAAAAGAACACATATATGATTTTCTTGCTGACTTGAATATAGAGAATGATCAGATAGGGATCCAAGTATTTGGAAAGGATCCTATGCCTTCTTTGAGGCAAACATACTCATATGTCCAACAGGAGGAGAGTCAAAGGAGTGTCATGATCCATTCATCCTCTGTTGATAAGGTAGGGCTAGTAGCTGCCTCTTCGCGAGAGCAATGACATGTTCCTCATCAAGGTCCTCCAGACAAAGATAAGTTACACTGTGACTACTATGGCAAGTCTCGGCATACTAAAGAACATTGCTGGAAACTGCATGGTCGTCCAACCAAAAGGCGTGGTGGTAAGCGGATGGGTTCATCAAGACCACAAGCAAATGTGTCTGAAACAATAAATTTCTCTAAGAAAAGAAATAATATGAAAATTTTCCAATGAAAAGTTCAGTCCCTAAGGCGTTTGTTGTCTTAGCTTGAATCTCCATCTACTACTGTTGTCTCTTCCAATTTTGTCAAATCAGGTAATGCTTTTCTTGCAAATCTTAAAAATCTTTTGGGTTATAAATTCTGGAGCAAACAAACACATGACAGGCTCTCCAAATAAATTTTCAACAGATTCTCCATGTTCAGAAAAGAAAAATCTGCATAGCGGACGAGTTCTTAGCCACTATTCTAGAACAGGTTCTGTTAAATGTACTACCACCATAAATCTAGCTTCAGTTCTTCATGTTCCTAGCATTCCTATTAATCTTTTGTTTGTTGGTTCTATTACTAAAGCCCTTAATTGCGAAATTGAATTTTTCCTACTCATTGCATATTTCAGGAGTTGAAAACAGGGAGAATGATTGGCAGTGGTAGATTGCAAGACGGTCGGTATCTTCTAGATGACAGTTATGGTCTCTCAAATCCTGATCCCAACCAAGCTTTGTTAGGACATTCTATGAGTGCTGAACAAGAGATCATCCAGTGGCATGGGCGATTAGGACATCCTTCTTTTTCTGCTTTAAAAAGATTATATCCTATTTTGTTTGGACAATGCAAACCAGAATTGCTAGTTTGTGATGCTTGTGAATTTGCTAAACACACAAAACATTCTTGTCCTCCAATAAATAATAAGAGTTTGGTTCCTTTTATGACTATTCATTCTGATGTATGGGGGCCTACCCAAACAGATTCTTTTTCTGATTATAGATGGTTTGTCACTTTCTGATTATTACACTAAATTGACTTGGGTTTACTTGATGAAAGCAAAAAATGAAGTGTTTTCTTGCTTTCAACAGTTTCACAAGATGATTTGTACACTGTTTGATGCTCAGGTTAAGATTCTAAGAACTGATAATGGTACTGAATATATAAATGGAGTCTTTCATGCCTATTTAGATTCAAATGGAATTGTGCATCACACTAGTTGTGTAAATACGAGTGCATAAAATGGAGTGTCAGAGAGAAAGAATAGACGTTTACTTGAGGTGGCTCGATCCCTTATGTTTACCATGAATCTTCCTACACCTTACTGGGGGGATGCTGTTCTTTCTGCAGCATATCTTATCAATAGAATGCCTCTTAGAATATTGAACTTTAAGAGTCCTTTAGAGGTTTTACAGGATAGCAATTCTTGTACTATTCCCTCAAAGATCTTTGGTTGTATTTGTTTTGTTCATAAGACAAATGTTGGAAAGTTAAAACCTAGAACTCTTAAGTATGTGTTTGTGGGTTACTCTGGTACTCAAAAGGGATATAAATGTTACCACCCACCTTCAAGAAAGTATTTTGTTAGAATGGATGGCACATTTCGAGAATCTGAGCCTTATTTCTCCACTCAGTCACCTCTTCAGGGGAGCATAAGAATGAAGAGGTGTCCTCCTCATGTTACCCTCTTTAGGCGGAGATTCTTAGGCTTGGGACAGACCTTAATGAGGATAACAACGACCAACCACCTCAACCCCTAAGGAGATTGGATAGACTAGATTTGAGAACTTACACACGTCGGAACAAGACAGATACAGCCATTGAGTCATCCTTGAATTCAGTTCCTGAACATTCTGAAGATTTATGTGGTGTGTTCCTTTGATCCTTGATGATTCTAATTCTGATTCTAATCCTAATTCTTCTACTGATGAGCTTGATGTTCTCATTGCTGTTAGAAAAGGAGTCAGAACTTGTACTAAACATCCCATTTCCAATTTATTCCTATGATTCTGTCTCCTTCCTATAGAGCCTTTGGCTTGTCTGTTTCATCCCACAGGATTGGAAGGATGCGTACCTTGATCCAAAATGGAAGGCAACTATGGTTGAGGAGATGAGAGTTTTGGCAAAAAATGAGACATGAGATCTTATTACTCTTCCATTGGAAAAGAGATCAGTGGGATGCAAGTGGGTGTTCACAGTAAACATAGAGCAGATGGTTCAATTGAAAGGTACAAGGTCAGGTTAGTGGCAAAAGGCTTCACACAGACCTATGGAGTGGATTATCAGGAGACATTTGCCCCTGTTGCAAAGATGAATACTATCAGAATCCTGTTATGCTATGCAGCAAATCTTGAGTGGGATTTACAGCAGTTTGATGTCAAAATGCTTTTTGCATGGAGATGTAGAGAAAGAAGTGTACATGGAGATTCCTCCAAGGTTTGATGATGAGAAAACCAAGAAAGATTTACAGATTGAAGAAGGCATTATATGGCCTGAAGCGGTCACCAAGAGCATGATTTGACAGATTCAGCAAAGCCATGATTTCTTTGGCTACCATCAAAGCAATGCTAATCATACCTTGTTATGAAACACTGTAGAGGTAAGATCACATTACTTATTATTTATGTTGATGATATAGTTGTGACTAGAGATGATAAAGAGGAGATTGCCCATCTAAAATGGCTCTTAGCCCAAGAATTTGAATTAAAGATTTGGGTAAACTGCGGTATTTCTTGAAACAGAAGTTACCAGGTCAGATAAAGGGATTTTTATTCTCAGAAAAAATATACTATGGATCTCGTGGAAGAAATTGGCATGTTGGGATGTAAACCTGCAGATTCTCCCATTGAGGCTAATCACAGATTGCAAGCAGAAGTTGGGGACTCGGTTGACTTGGAAAGATACTAGAGATTAGTTGGAAAATTGATTTATCTCTCACACACTAGACCAGATATAGCTTATGCTGTTAGTCTGGTGAGCCAATATATGCATGATCCTCATGAATCCCACTTAGAAACTGTATTTATATTTTGAGATACCTAAAATCTGCATCGGAGAAAGGATTACTTTTCTCAAAGCATGGCCACCTACAAATAAAAGCTTTTACTGATGCAGATTGGGTTGGATCTCTTGACGATAGAAGGTCAACATCTGGTTATTGTACATTTGTTGAAGATAACCTGGTTACCTGGAGAAGCAAGAAACAGAATGTGACAACAAGATCAAGTGCAGAAGCAGAATATAGAGCTATGGCTCAGGATATTTGTGAACTGTTGTGGTTACGAAAATTGATGGAAGAGTTGAAGTTGTTAGAAACAAATAGTTTATCCTTGTTTTTGACAACAAGGCTGCTATTAGTATTGTCCACAATCCAGTTCAGCATGATCGGACTAAACACATAGAGATTGTCAACACTGCATGAAGGAGAAGATAAAGGATGGCTCATTAACTGTTTCTCATGTGACTTCGAAGGAGCAATTGGCTGATGTATTTACTAAGGGACTAAGCAATAGAGTATTCCACACTTTAGTTTGCAAGTTGGGCATGGACCAACTTGAGGGGGAGTGTTGGGATCTCATGATTATAGAAATCCCAAATTATGATATTTGTTGGAATCCCATGATTATAGTAATTCCAAATTATTAGGAATTAAATTCAATTTCTATATATAGCTGATTTTCCTAATTATTTTATTTTTTTTGTAATTATTTAGCTTCCTATTCTAGTACTAGTGGATGTATATAAATAGGAGCTATGTAAAAAGCATTATTATTCAGAAATATACAAAAAATTCTCTCTAAATTTTGTTTTCTTCAGGAGTGCTCACCATAATCCAACAGATGATCATTTTCTTGAAAACGAGGATTTTGCAATCATGATGCTTCAATCAACAAATTGTGGCCATTAAGGTGATAAAAAAGCAGGAAAATTCTGTATACTGCAAACACAAATAATTAGGTACCAGAGATATAAAAAATGTTATGGCCATCCCAACCATTAATGCCTCAGGTTCTAATCAAATGAATATCACTAAAGGGAAGAATCAGTGCAACCAAAAGTAATTTGCCTAACTCGGCAACTAAGAAGCATTATTCCGCTCTCCCGTAGATGGTTCAGAGGGCCACTGAGGGGACACAAGTGAATGGGGACGGGGCACTGAAGGATCGGCTTAGTCTAGTAGGACACCACCAACATGGTGATAGAACCAAGTGGACCCAGGGGTTGTCAGTGATCCTGGCCACAGAATTGGTGAATCCCCACCTCACAAAGCAAAGCCGAGTAAATCCAAGGATTACAAAAAAATGACTGCTCTAGATTCCCAAGTGGTAACCCAGAATTACAAAGCCTCTGATATGCAAGAGTCTCATTTCTGAGAGCCACTCCTCTCATTTAGCCCTTTTTCGATTCTACAGGTTACTCGCAAGGTGCTGGCTCCACAAGGTCTAAGCCACATGGTGCTAATGCTTCCTTTGGATTGACACATCAGGAAGACCTCGTCTCTTTGACTCCAGGAAAGGGTTGAGGTGCTACAAGTTACTAGGGTTTTTATTGCCTTCTATAGATTCCTTTTACCAGTCTTCTTGTGTTTTTGAAACCCCCATCCCCTAAACTACCTTAATTTTTTTCTTGGTATTAACAAATCTTTGCACATTTTTAGAGCTATTATTTTTTACTTCAGATTTAGTATTCTCCTGCTTTCATTGTGATAATTTTCCTTCATGTTTTGTTGCATTGATGTGCATATTTAGATGTCTTCGTTCCCTTTTTAAATTCAATAAACTGAGGTTATTCCAAAAAAATAAAAAAACACTAGGCTAAATCGATAATCTTGGAATTGGAAATATTTCTTGTACCCAACCATGCTATTCCAAAATGAAATCCATTACCTCAAAGAATAATGGTCTTAGTTAATGTTTTAAGAAGCAAATAACAGAGAGGTTCTTGAATTCAGCTTATGGCTCAGTCATTTTCCAGATCATTTCTTTAAGATGATTTTTGGATACCAAGAAAACATTTATGAAGTTCAAGAAGCATGATCTTTCTTAGGATTTAGACTACACAATGAATTATTAAAAAATGAAGAGTGTCCCTTTTTTCATCTTCAATAGCAGAGAGCAAAATGTTAAAATAAAAATCTATAGATGGGTTAGACATTCCTGTACAAGTACATAAAGATACATGAGATTTTTAGCAACAATCAAATTTCACATCAATTTAAAGGCCAATCTGAAAATTGATCCTTACCATTTTCCCATACTCATATGCTCGATCCAACAGATAAGAGTATTCCAAGTCCTCAAAACACTTCTGAAGTGTTGATAGTGGTTCATTAAAGTAAACGGGAAGGCAAACTCGTGTGAGATCTTTTCCAACATTATCTTTGATCATCGACCAAGGCTGACGCCTTTTCTTCTCAACAGGATCAGGCAATTTTGTACGCCTCTTGATATATGGAAATGTATTATGACCATTTGGCTCTATTTCAAGATCCATCATTTCCACAGTTCCTGAGCAATTTGCAGTACCACAACTTTTATCAGCATGGTCTGAGGCTCTTATTTTAGAGGGACAGACAACAGTGGAATCACTGAAACTCTCCTCCGCATCAAAGAAGCAAGGCTTGCCCTCATCTGACAATTCATCTAGCTCTTGCTTTTCCACATCATCAGATGATTCTGTGGTACTATACTCTGACCAAAACAAACAACTTTGTGAAGAGGAAAACTTTAAATCACTAAAATGACAAAACCACATTAATTACGCTTACAATATGTGCCTCTAAGAGTTGTATATGCCATTCTGAAATTCCAAAATTAAATATAGCTTCTCAACATAATTAGAAGATGTATAGCCAGTATTTATCGTTGGGTAAGTTTGAATGTCAATCTTTCGTAGGCATAAGAAATCAACTGTTAAGACAGGAATCTAACACATCACAGTAACTTTCTAGAAGAACAGTGAAGATTTCTAAAGATTATAAAACAGAAAAGCTGTTGAAATACAGAAATAAAATCATTTATTATAACTTGATTTAAATTGAGGTAGAAATATGAAATACCACTGCATTTTCCATGCTCTGAGCAGGGACATTTATGCTTTGGCAACTGCAATTGGCCTTCATGGATTGCTGTGGTCACCTCATCAGCATTAACTTCCTAAACAAACAAATGTCACGTCAAAAAACTCAACAAACAAATCAACTGTATGTTCCTAATGAATTCTTTCCCGATTAAGAAAAGCAATCATGTTGATCATTTACATAACAAGAATTAATTTCACACAGTAATCTGTTTTTCATGACAAAGTAACTAAATCTTCTATACAAGCATATGCAAGTGTTGGGAGAAAAGCTACCTTAGTAAAATGACCAACAACACCAAAAATCTGAAAGCCTTCTATTCCTAAAACTCATACAGATATATAAATAGATCAATTATACATCTACAACCCACGGTGGACAACCTATCTTCTAAACCACAACAATGGCAACTGCCTACACACAAGAAACTGCAGTAACCTCATTCCATCTCTTTAAAGCTAGAGTAATCCATCTCCACATATTTTGGATCACATAACTAAATTCACAAATCATGCTGCTAAGACCAGCAAAGATAGTGAATTTCGGTTAATGCTTTAGGATACCAGACATATGAAAGATCACACCTTAAGCAATTTGATGTATAAAGCTACTGTTGCAAGTTAGCATATCAGAAGGCATGCTCACTTGTGAAGATGGATCCATAAAGCCATATTGGTGACCAATCCAGTATTGAGTTTTGTTCCAAGTCGCCATTCAATGACACCACCCTTGGCCCCACAGCTCTCCAAACTATATGCTCTCTTCAAACTATATGCTCTTCCCTGATCTTTGCTTCACTCTTGTCCCTCTCTATCCTCCCCTAGACTGTTGTCTCTCTATCCCTCTTAGTTGTGACCTAGATCTATGCCCTGCTCCCCACCCAAGTGGGATGTCATATATCTCATGGCTAAGGAATCGTAATTCAGACTTTTCACGAAACTGGACATGACTAAAGAACAGGCACAAATATTTTAGATTAGAATTGAAAAGCCGAAGACAAAAAGCCATTCCAAAGACAACAAGAGGACCTTTTTCCTGCTCTCTTTTCATTTACCTCCCTTTTTTGGCAGGGGGGGTGAGGGAGTATATAGAGTTGGAAAGGATGGGAATTGGCAAAGGTGCTAATAGGAAGGGAGAAGACATTGGGAGGAAAAGACAGGGCTTCTAAATAATGGAAGAGAAGCTACAGATTCTTCTTCTTCTTCTTCTGCTTTTTGCTGGGGAGGGGAGTTGAAAAGCCACAAATAATTTAGGGGCTTAGTGATGTAAATCTATTCAGGAATATAAGGTGAGCATATGCACTGTAGTTTTGATCTAAAATAAATATAAAATCTGAAATATTTTAATATCTTGGTGTAAAAACCTGCACAAGGAATAAACTATGCTCTAAAAAGGCAAATGTCTCCACAATTTATGGGTGAATGCTCCAGCTCAAAGAAAGAGGACAAGAAGAGGGAAAAGGATGGAAGGGATATAATTGCTTTCATGGATCACAAAACCTAATTTTACACCGTCTCTTCTCCTATGATAGCTAAAGGCATAATAAGATTTATTAACTATGCTTCCTTCATTAACTAGGATGCCTTTAGGCTTTTTTCAAACAAGATACTCCCAAACTTTATAGAGATAGAAATTTTAAATATCTATAAAACCAAAGAAACAATGATAAAGTCAAGCCAAACCATAATCCTAATCATTTAAAACCTTTCTAACCCAATGGGGACCTAAAGTAGGACCTATAGACACTAATCTTACTCAAACTAGGACACAAAAGCTCTGTACATCAATGCTTAAGACACCCAAGCAGGTCAACCATATTGAAGAACAAAATGGGGAAGGGAAGCGTATAATAATTATAGTAAATGCAGCATATTAAATTATCTTGGTGGACTACCAAAACAGAGAAAGGACAGGGTGAAAAATAAGACCTCAAAAAACAATCCTGCCTTACATCCTACTCATTTGTCAGAAACTTTAGTAAATAAATTTTTGATTAAAATAACAGACAAATTGCATAATATTAAAGAAAGCAATGCTTTTATCCTATATCGGAAATCATAAAAAACATCTCCATTTGCCAACATGAAAAAAGCAATGTGCATATTTACTAAATGCCTCAATTGAGAATATCTATTATTACAGAAATAAATACCTCAAGCTGCTGCTGGAATGTGCTGAGAAAACTTAAATGTTCTTCGTAATGAAGCTTTAATTGTCTCTGAAACTCTGAAAATTCTGACAGCATGATCTGCTCACAATCCCTCATAAGTTCCTCATCTAGTCCCTCCACATGCATGCGATCTCTAAGCTTTTTGGTTGAAATAGATATATCATTCTGGATAAAGACATCCTTCCATCAAGACAAAATTTACTTCTTGCTGAGACCAAAGCTTCAATCCAGGCAACACGATCTTTCCTTGAATCAGTTCTCAATTGAAGTGTCTTGGTCGGAGAAACTATATAGAATCGTCTTTCATCTGTCTTACTTTCACGAAAAGATGAGATCTAGCAAAAATTCGGAAAAGTTTATTAAGTTTGAATTAGAGGAATGTACAGTGAGCCAGGCAAATAGATAAGAATTTTTCTCCAAAAACTTGCTTTTTAAATGATATAGCATGATATGTTGTCACTGGCATGACCATTTTATCATCAAGGAGCTATTACAACTATATCATCATCCTATTCACAATTATGTCAATCAGAGAATACATAATCAAAGCTCATCTTAAATAAAACACAAAAGAAGCAGTGATAAAATTGATGAGCATGAAAGTCATTCATAATTACATCCTGCAAATTTGACATGTCCAATAAAAGACAATTAATGAACGGAGAGATAAAGAAGAGAGGGAGGGAAAGAGAGGGGGAAGAGAGAGATTCACATTACCACACCAAAATGAAACAAAATGCAGTTATAACTAACAAATAAAATTGAAAACAATCTCAAGACCCAAAAAATGAGCACTCAATGATCACAGCCCATGCAATTAGCTTTTACTTAAAACAACGACTGAGCAATGAATTCTTCCTGCCTAGGAACAATAACTCTAAAACCAAACTCTTGGATTATCAGATAAATTGAATGGAAAACTTAATCCACAAATCCTTATGCCCTGACATAATTCAACCTCATGTAATAATATGAAGCGTCATCAAAGACAGCAGCCTATGGAACCTTTCTCATTTTAAGCAGCATGAATTATATTGACATGCAAATGAGCATGCAACATTCAAAAATGTTTAAATATATAAATGAATGTGGTTCCTTGGTAGTACCATATCTGTGGTACCATAGCTAAATATGCCACAATACATGAATTTGATGGAAAGCCTGAACTGAAGGCATACAGATCATGATGCTGGCAGTTTTATATATATGTTGTAGAGGGTGCAGATTGTGAAGATAGTATTGATGTACATAACTCATCATATGAAATACTTTTTTACTCTGAAGAAATTGCTGATCATATATTTCATTCACCATGTTCTAGGTTCCACCAAAACAAGTATATGAAAATTGTATGTTTAGTTATAACATGAAGATTAAAATAAGTAAACATAGGACAATCAGGTTGATTATCAAAAACAACTGTCACATCAATTAACTGGAATTCAGTAGCACAACAAGAGTGATGAAAGCTATTTATAAATATAGCTGCTACGTTCCACCATATTGTAGTCGTTAGCACTTATATTTATAATTTTTATTGTTAAACGCTGCCAATTTAAGAAAAACTCACATCTGTATGCCTGATCAAAAGTGTCATTTTCAGTGTACTTCACGGGATACTTACCTATATCTTATATAATATAATAACACACCTATGTTTATAAGTTAAGAATCATTGCATGCATGCCACTCCTGTCTCTTGCATGCATACATGAACTGATACGCATACAGAAACAAGCTCAAATGGATTGCTTTGTCTATGGGTATATTTTAGCTTGTTTATGAATTTATTTTTGAACTTATAGGTACACACATTTATTGCTCAAATTGCCCCAAAACTACCCAAAACAGGAAACATATTTATTTTTTTTTTTAAATTTTGCTGATTCTTTTGACTGAAACTCTGAAAGTTGGATTCTACCAAAATTGCTGAAATTGTAGAAACTGAAACTCAATAGGCCTTACTGAGACCGAGTTTTCATATCCTGCCTATAAAAGGGATCTTATGGTTGTATGGATATGCGAATGAAATTTCAAGAATCAAGTCCTAGAATTTCTAGCCTGTTAAAAGTTGCAGTTGTATACCTCTAGCATAATGACCATGTATAATATGTGCAGGTATATTTTATGTCGTGTGTTTCTCCAGTTAATAGCACGCTTATCTTTCTGTACTCAGCATAAGAAAAGAGAACTTACAATAAGCAGACATTTGCTGCAAGGGATATCTTTATCATTAGTGAAGAGTCAATTCTTGATGTGGCATGAAAAATGAACTAATATGTAATGAAACCTTACTCAATAAGAATGGGCCAGCCTTTCATATATTAGTCATGATTACTTCAGTCTTAGATAGTACCAATTAAATCTAGATTATTATTACATCAACTCTAGCACCTGTTTTAAATGATTAAAGAACTTAAAATTAACCAAATACAACTCAAATTCTCAATCTAATATTCTGCTCCATATTTATGCTAAATAATCTACGAAAATCTCATAAGAAACAATAAGTTTTAAAGCTTGCTTTTCAGAATCTCCAAATATTAACAGGCTAACTCCCATGGAGTTTGGCACTTAGGGAAACAGCAAGCTCAGGGTATTAAAAATTCCACATTTTGTGCTATAGGAAAAAAGTTTGAAATGCATTTTGAAAGTCGATGCCTACCTAAACAGTCAGAGCATCAGACAGACTAAAATAATCACGCCAATAGATAGATCATGGTGGGGTTAAAACTATAGAAGCAAGAATGTAGACATATCAATCTGGAGGCACGAAAATTCCACAAATTGCACCTAAGATTTAGATCAACAAATCAAGCATTAACACACACTCCATATAAGAAATTGTTGGTTAGCAGCCACACTGCTTTCAGCACAGTTCCATTGCTTGGTTTGCTACCAGTAAGTACACATGGAACCCAAACTTTATATCATTTCTCCTTTGAAAAAAGTCAAAATATAGACATCAACCATGATTGGCTTTTCAAATTTTAAATCTTGTCCTGGTACTTGAATTTTGCTATTCAATTCTATTTGAATATGTGTGTGTGTCTAATTTTCATATTCCTGTACAGGGATGCAAGTTGACTCCTTTTCCTCAAAATTAAGGATGCATGTGGGTCCACCACATCTTACATATGTATTACCTCTTCTTTCTAGCTTTTATAAGTATCACTTATTTTATCCCTGTATTATTATGCACCACTTTCAAGTTACAGCTATATATGAAATATATTACATATACTTTTGACTAAAATACATCCTAGGCTGCCCCACATCCTATAATTGTTTCAGAGCTACGCTACCTCACACCCATACTGCTTCAAATTCAGAGCTAAGAATAACGCATCAAGAAAAAAAAAAATCAATAATGGAGGCCTAGCATGATAGAAGCTCAACCTAGAAGAAGACCACACCCAAGTTGGCCCATTATATGCATGGTCTGAGAGTCTAGATTATACATCTAATGCAAAATCTGGTTGAATCCAGCAAGCTAAACCAAGTCTAACCCAATCCACTTGCACTACATTTCATACTACTACAATTTTATTAATAAAGATTGTAGTATAATATGTATTAAGAAAATCGAAAAAAAACTAAATATTATAAGTTATGCAATCATAGAGTAAGCCAGCACACATTTGGATGATGTTGAGCTCCAAATAGATTTGCCAAAATCACTGCTCTACATCAACAGCCTACATACCTAACTCTTGCCAAGACTTAAATAACATGTAAGGTCGTATGCCACATATGGACAAATTATACCACTGCCTTTTTTGTTAGAATTACCAAGCTATGCCATCAAGGGCCTGTCATTTCCAGGCAGAGCGTCATGCTCCAGGCACCGCAAGAAGGCATCCAAGCCATTCAAAATTTAAGTGCCAAATCATGGGCCTGGATAAAACGCGCCACCATAAATTTCTTTACTGCTGGTAAAACCAAAAATCAAGATTATGAAACAACTACAACGAACACATTTTAAGCATAAAATTCTCATTAAACTGTCCATAATACTAAAAACAAAGATTAGACAGCAAAATTGCCCACCAAATATCAGTTATGAAAGGAAAAAAAGACGCCGAGAGAGAAGGAGGGAGGAGGGAGAGGGAGATGGGGAAGTCAAATATTCAGGAGGCATAAATACAGATTTTTGACAAGTAATGGTTGAACCTACTTTAATGTCAAAAGCAAAAGCAAGAATAAAAGATCAAAATTTTAGAAGGGAAGTGTAACGAACCACATTTAAATTCCAGACCAGAAAGCACAAACAGAGAAAAGAACAGAGAAAAAATATATAAATTTCTAACAAAACTGTACCTCTTTTCTCTCAGCACCTGACAGAGATAAAGAAAGAAGCACTAGAGGACCCTACAGCAAGGACACAAGTCCTGTGGGGGACACCCCGCCCTTCCAAACAACACCACACTGAGCCACCAAGCACCCTCCAAGCCACCCCCAAAAGTCCACAGAAACACGAGACAGAAACAAAGCCCACATCCGCATCAACAAGAACAAAACAAGAAGCCCTCTGTTCTTCCTCTCCCCCACAAGAAAATGACACCAAAAAAAGAGAGGCCAAGGGGCAAAGCATCTCACAACGGCGTCATCCATTGCAACGCCTCACAGCTTTGTATCGCTTCCGTCAACCCCTGCACGCGGAGATGTGACCCACGACCTCTCGTCCCCACCTCGCTCCCCATCCTGCTCGCGCTCGCCAACGCGCAAATGGTCTAAAAAGACGATTTCTATCGTAGAAAGGTAAAGAAGTGGAGTGCCAAAGGCTTTCTTGGTTCCGTACGTAGAGAGAGAAAATAATAAAGCGAAAGAGTAAAAAGAAAGAAAGAAAGTGCTCAGAAACAGTAAACAGCTGCTTTCTTTAGATAGAAGAGAGGAAGAGAAGGGACCCAGAAATCCAACTGTTTTCAACTTGATCCACAAGACGCAAGAATCGATCGGAGAAGCCCCGAATTGGAAGAGCTTTCGGACCTTGTGGATCCAATGGACTCCAGTTGTAGCAAACATCTCGAGACAAATCAACAAGAATCGAATTCTTGATCCTAAATTTCATCATAAGTAAACAAAGAATCGATCTTTACCATTCTCCGGCATTCGCTTACCTTGAGATAAACGACGCCCACCGGCTTCGGAGGGTTCCGATGGCTGCCGATGGCATTGGCCCGGGAGAGCCGCGCGGCGGCGGTGCCGATGAGGCGGACGCCGTCTCCCTCGGAGAAGGGGACCTCCTCCCGGCGGGGGATCTTGAAGTAGGAGAGGACACCGTTCCGGAGGGAGAACCACCGGGACCGCCACCCTTCCCGTAGTTGGTCCACTTGTAGAGCACCCCGGCAACGGCGATCGTCGACGATGAGCCGTCGCACTCACCCTCGCCCCGCCGCCGCCCCCAAGCTCGGTCTCCGGGTCCGCCGGCACCGGCGAGCGGTCGCCGATCCCGGGCCAGTCCATACATATGCAGCAGAGCGGGTGCATCTCTCCCGCTCGCATCGCGCGAGCTCTCGATCTCACGAGGTTTCGGAGTCCGAGGACTCCATTAGAAGAAGACTCATTAAATTACGGCTTCGCTTCCAGTTCTTGGTTAATATAAGCTCAGAAAGAGGGGTTTTATATATTAATTAAGAATACATAAGCAAATCATTATTTGGAAACGGGAGGGAAGATCCGATACGGGAAGATGCGGTTCTGCGCTTTGCTGGGGCAGCTTATATAATTTGGTGACGGTGGTGATGTTGGACGGTCGGTGACTGGGAGAGAGCGAAAGATCGGATTTTTAGTAGCCCTATTATGATCCTATCTTATGCTCGAAGTTTGTTCGTTCGTACTTCATTAAATATTTTGCAAGATTCATGAGTCAATGATCTGGAATCCACTATTAAGCCAAAGCAGCATAATTCTCCCAAGAGGCATTGAGTTTGGTCGTCTAAATTTCTAACTTCATTCAGTGCCATTATTTTATGATTAGCCTGATCCCTTTGTGGTGCGTGTGCGCTAACGTACCTGTGGTTTTTGCTTTGTCATTTGCATTACCACGTAGGCACATTATATTGGGCATGCAATGCAATATATTCAAGAGAAAAAATATTTGAGCTTGATTGTCAAAGGTATCATTTGCATTACTAAGGAAAATATGTTATAATTTTTGAGCTTGATTGTCGTGAGATGAAAGAATATTTTATATTATTATTTATGTAGATGTCCAATCAAAACAAGAAAATTTAACCCGATTTTTTTCAGTTATGTACCTTCTAAATATATTTCGGACTTGATTGATGTACTGGTCAATATTATTGAGAGAGAGGTATCATGTGGGAGACCGCTTTTTCTTTGTCGAAGTATCTTCGGGATATGCTAATAATTGATGCGTCTAGATATATTTACTTAAAAGCTTTGTAAAGCAATCGATCCAACAAAAAAAAAAGGGAGAATAAATTTTATTAAAAATATATATGTATATAAACCATCAAACAAGCCACATAATCTCAGACAATTAAATTCTCAATCTGGCATACGTTTTCAAAGGAAATGTTTCTTCTTAATAATCCAATTCTCAATCCAGCATCTGTATATTTGAAGGAAAAGTGGTGATCCTTGCCACTATAACTATTGGCAATTTCCTCAAACAAAGGACTTTACTAATTAATTCTTTATAATCTAAATTTTAATCCTAAATTTTCCAACTATCTTTACTAGTTGACCATGATGCAATGCCACTTTAAAGAAACTCCTTTTTCCAATTTTTTCAACCAAGTGACATCTTACAGACCCCCATGCTAGCTGATAACTTACCATTACCTTGTGACAGAGATTGTAGTTAAATTCCAAAAGTAGATTAAAAAAAGAGAAAATAGAGTGGGGCTAAGCAGAAAAACACAGCGAATCAATCTATGATGTAAATTATTATTATTTGACAAAAAAGTTGGTTAAGTGTAGCAGCAAGTTGATGGGTGGTGTTGGTGCACTAAATCGATTTCAGGCCATATGGCATCATCATATGAAATCAGAAAATTATCAATCTCAAAGCGCCGAATTAAGATACGGATAAGCGAATGCTTAGGTCGGTAAGTGACCGACCTAGATGGAGATACCCTAATATTCTTTACACTCGAGATGAGGGGTCCTGGCTGCCATTGATCGACTCTCTTTAGCTCACCTCAATTCCTTACCGAGGTCGACTATGTCGCCAACAATATCACCTCGATATTTTATCGAGATGGACCACAACTAAGCTACAGTTAGCCACGATCTCATATACAGTTGTCAAATATAACTAAATATGATCTCATTCTTAGCTAGTACATACGGTTATATTCCAGCTCACTTGCAGGTGTCTCTAACCGTGTAACAAACCCCTCTAATGGCCTCACAAACTCTATAACGACCTCACTACCCCTCTATAAATACAGGACCATGGATCCTCTATCGATAAGTCCACATTTTTGGACTAGGAGAGACTGTCAATGGAAAATCTTATCAATGCTCGAATAAGAGCTTTAGTTTTTATCCAATCTCTCTCTCTAGTTCTATTGGATCTCTCTTGCTCTCCCACTCTTTTTTGCCCCTGTTCTCAAAGCTCGAACTAGCTTAGGCATCGGAGGGTCGAGAACCGGAGAATCCCCATCCAATTTTTTGACTTCTTTCATAGGTTCCTAGAGGATGATTCAGACCAGATCGCGGTCTGCTTCTATTTCGGCTTCATCAGATCCGCCGTATTCTCTGATCTTGAGCCTTGCAGCAATAGATTGGTGTTAGAGAAAGGGCTTCAAATTCTTTTACGAGAGATAGTCAAGGGATGAGCACAACAACCCACTCCATCCTCTCTTAAAGAAGCGCCGGAAGCGGCACCGCCACAACCATCGGTCACCGTTGATCTCTATCAATTCAATCTTCTCGTTCAGCAAGTTCAAGCTCTAACAGCAGCTGTCCAACAGCTTCAAATAAAGAGGAGCAACATCAAAATGAAGCTCCTTCTTCGAAAGTTATGTCTCAGCACCGCCATCAATCAGTCTATCAAGATGAACACCACATCGATGATGAGGCTAATGGAGAATCTACCCCACTATTGAGAAAATCCAAACGAGGGTTGATCTGGAGCATAAGGTCTTGGATCTTAAGAAGCGCCTGATGGAGATCCAAGTAGGAGGTCGATCCCAAATAAGATAGCTTTAATCTTCAATCTCCTTTTCTTATGAAATTCTGAATGAGTCAATTTTGAATCGGTTCAAGATGTCCATCGTCGAGTCTTTTGATGGCTCCACTAATCTGATGGATCATATTGCGGGTTATAGAGCTCTCATAGCTTTACAAGAGGCTTCTGATATCCTAATATGCATTGCTTTCCCTGTTATCCTTAAGAAGGCAGCGAGGGTATGGTTCTCTGGACTCCTGCAAGGGTCTATTTCTTCTTTCGAGCAACTCAAGAGGCTATTTGTTATTTATTTCAGTACTAATCGACCTCACTTGAGGCACACAGATAGTTTGTTCTCTATTCAGCAGCAGAAGAGAAAAGATCTTTAGAAATATGTGGCTTGCTTTAATGCAGCCACTCTGAAAATGAGAAATTTTAACAAGACAGTTGCTATATCTGCCTTGAAGAGAGGGCTTCAGAGTAATCACCTGATCTTCTCTCTAAATAAAATTTTCTGATATCTATGATGAAATGCTCGATCGAGTATGGAAGTATGCTCAGGCCGAGGAGGAAGAGACCATCCTGAGGCAGGCAAAGAAGGACAAAAATGAAAAGAACGATCGAGAGAGGACAATGAAGCCCACAATACAAAGACCTCGATCGATCTCGAAAAATCAGAGGTCGAGAAGTCCACCACGGTGTTTTGACTCTTACGCTCCTCTGTCTGCCCTCCGAGCTCAAATATTGATGGAAATTGAAGGAGAGGGATACCTCCAGAGATCTAACTCTATGAGGACTACATCGAAAAAAAGCGATAAAAAAGTACTGCCATTTTCATCGAAATCATGTTCATGATATCCAAGAATACAGACAGCTGCGAGATGATATAGAAGCCTTGGTGCACCGGAGATACCTCGGTAAATATGCGAGGCCAGGCAAGACTCTAGAATACCGACCCAGGCAGAAGGAAGCTCTGAGGACCACAACCAACCTACTACTGGGGTCATTCACATGATATCCAGTGTCTCACAGAGTATTGATGATCCATCTCCCAAGAGGCAAAGATAGAAGAATTATTTTTTTCTGAAAATGATGTAAAGGGATTCAGATCCCTCATAATGATGCTGCTGTCGTCTCTATGACAGTAGCGAATTATGATGTAAGAAAATTCTGATTGATAATGGAAGTTCTGTCAATGTATTGTTCTATGATGCATTCTCAAAAATAGATTTGTCAGGTCGGCTGAAACAAGTCAATACCCCATTGGTCGGATTCTCTAGTAATCCAGTAGTTGTCGAAGGAGAAATTACTCTGTCGATCACAGTAGGACAGGAACCAAGATAATCGACGGTGCGGCTTATTTTCTAATGGTCAAATTTCATCTGCCTACAATACCATTCTTGGCCGACCTGATCTTAACGCTCTCAAGGCCATTGTCTCCATATACCACTTGTTGGTGTGATTTCTGACAAAGAAGAAATTGGGAGATGCGTGGAGATCAAATAGTGGCTCAATAATATTTTATGATCAATTCCAAGATGAAGCAACCCTCGAAGAATGTGTCAGTTGATGTGCTAGATCCATTAGATGAGCTCGAAAAGATCCGAGGTGAGCCCGTTGAAAAGCTGAAAATTATTCCATTAGCAGATGATTCAGAAAAACAATCCAGATAGTGATAAGTCTTAAATTCAGTCTGAAAGATAGAATGATCAAGTTTTTTCAGGCAAATACTGACGTATTTACCTTATCAGCTTCCGGCATGCCTAGTATTCCTGCTGATATGATTATCCACAAGCTGAATGTTGATCCGAGGTTGAAATCGATTCAACGAAAAAAGAGGTGTTTTGCTCCAAAAAGATAAAAGGCAATTAATAAGGAGATCGATAAGCTCCTGAGGGCAGAATTTATCAGAGAAACCTATTATTCGAAGTGGATAGCTAATATTATTATAGTCAAGAAAGTTAATAACAAATGAAGAATATACATCGATTATAAAGATCTCAATAATGTCTGTCCAAAAATAGTTTTCTCTATCAAGAATTGATCAATTGGTGAATGCCACTTCAGATTATAAACTCTTCGACTTCATGGATGCTTTCTCGGACTATAATCAGATCAAAATGACTCTGAAAGATGAAGAAAATACAGCTTTCATCATGAAAAAAGTTGTATTATTATAAATGATGTCTTTAGTCTTAAAAATGCAGATGCTACATTTTAGCACCCTATCAACAAAGCCTTCAAGCGATAGATTGATCGAAATATGGAGATCTATGTTAATGACATGATAGTAAAAAATATCGAGAAAGATCAGCATATTGCCGACATAGAAGAAGCGTTCGGAGAATATTAAGAGGCACCAGATGAAACTCAACCCAAATAAGTATGCTTTCGAAGTGACCTCGGGTAAGTTCTTCGATTTTCTCATAAGTCAGAGAGGAATAGAGGCCTATCCCGAGAAGATTCATGTATGATTGGAGATGAAATATCCATCCTCAATTAGGAAAATCCAGCAACTCACTGGTCGAGTGGCGGCTTTTAGCCAGTTTGTTTCTAAATCTGCTGAAAGATGTCTCCTATTCTTCAAGATATTAAAACAGTTAAAAATTTTAGATGGACAGAAAAATGTCAGAATGCTTTCAATGATCTAATAAGATATCTCGGCTCTCCTCTTCTCTCAAAGCCAGTCGAAGGAGAAGAGTTATATATGTACATATCTGTCTCACCCCATACGGTCTATTCAGTTCTTATCTGAAAAGAAATAGACATCCAAAGGCCTGTACATTATGCAAGCAAATTACTACGAGATGCTAAAACATGATACCATAAGGTTGAAAAGATGATATATGCTCTGATTACATCGGCTCAGCAGCTTTGACCTTATTTCAAGCCCACACAATTATAGTGTTGACAGATCAATCGCTTAGATCAGTGCTATAGAGAATCAACACTTCAGATTAGATTGCCAAATAGGCCATTGAACTCAGTAAGTTTGATATCCAATACTGACCTCGAACTACAGTAAAAGGTCAAGTACTAGCCAACTTTGTTGTGGAATGCACCATTCCTGATTATGGATCAATTTCGAGAAACATTGAAAAGATGATGACGATTCATTCTGGGTTCTACATGCGGGCAGAGCTTCTAATTCTCAAGAAAGCAATGCTGGTTTAATTCTGATAAGTCCCGAAGGGTTCATCACCAAGTAAGCCTTACGGTTCAATTTCAACACTTTCAATAATGGTGCTGAACATGAGGCCCTGACGGTCGGGTTGAAGATGGCAAAAGAACTCGGACTTAAAAGGCTAAAAATTTTTACCAACTCGCAGCTTGTCGTTGAGCAGGTACGAGGTCAGTTCGAAGCTAAAGACTCCACAATGGCTCGATACCTGCAGAATATAAGTGAGTTGTCTAAAAATTTTGAGGAGCTCGAAGTACTCCAAATTTCAAAGTCAGAAAATGTCTGAACTAATGCCTTATCGCACCTTACCACATCGGGTTTTCTGAACTGAATCAAAAATTTTAATCGAGCAATTAGATAAATCCAACATTGAGGTTCTCTCTATCTTTAAGTCAATCATGAACCGAACTGGATTGATCCTCTCGTAGACTATATATCTCAAAAATTTACCTGATGATCCGATTAAGGCTAAAAGCATTAAAAGGTAAGCCCCCTGGTATATCCTTCAAGGAAGCCAATTATATAAGAGATCCTATTCCCTTCTATTACTTCGATGCCTGACACCATCCAAAGCTGATTACGCACTTCAAGAAGTGCATGAAGAAATATACAAAAATCATCTGGAGGGCAGATCGCTTGCTTATAAGGTCATTCGGTAAGGCTACTACTGGCCAACTATCCAAAAAGATGCAGTCGATCTTGTCAACAAATACGATCAATGCCAAAGATATGCTAATATTCAACATCAACCCGTTACTGAGCTTATTTCTATTACCACCTTGTGGCCCTTTGCAATTTGAAGAATTGATATTTTTGGACCTTTCCCAGTGGTAGTAGGACAAAAAAATTTTTAGTAGTTGCTATTGATTACTTCACTAAATAGGTAGAGACAGAATCTTTGGCTCAAACCACTGAGAAAAAAAGCAGAATTTTATCTGAAAATCAATAATTTATCGATTTGATTTATCTTGAATAATTATTATCGATAATGGTCGGCAGTTCGATAACTCCAAGTTTAAATAATTCTATTCTAAACTTCATATTGATTGTCGGCTTACTTTCGTTGCACATCCACAGTTAAATGGTAAAGCCAAAGTCATGAATAGGACTATCCTCCATGGGTTAAAGATAAGACTCATAAAAGCAAAGGGATTATAGGCTGAGGAACTTCACAGTATTCTATGAGCCTATAGAACCACACACCGGATACGTACTAGGAAAACCCCTTTTAAACTCACTTACGGAGCCGAAGTTGTAATTCCAATCGAAATTAACCTATTGTTCGATAGAGTCGGAAATTTTTATGAAGCTACAAATTCTGATCGATTGAAAATCAATCTGGATCTTCTTGAAGAATCAGAAAGCAAGCCCACATCAGGATGCCAGCTTATAAGCAAAAAATTACAAAATATTATAACACTCGGATGAAGCTGAAGTCATTTTAAAGGGATGACCTCATCCTGAGAAGAGCTAAAGTTTCTAAACCGACAAAATAGGATAAACTTGCTCCGAAGTGGGAAGGATCTATCGGATCACTGATGTCGTTTGCCTGAGAGCTTATAGAATTGAAAACCTAGACGGATCCTGTATTCTTCATACTGAAAATTCTAAAAATCTCAAGAAATATTATCAATAAAAATGCTCCAAGGAGTTCATTTTTTCGTATCCTGTGTTGTACTAAAATTTGATCTCTGGATTGGTGAAGCTCCGAAAGGCCGAAAAGGAGACAAGATCTTCCTATCTATATAAATCCGATCTCCAGATCGTTAAAACCCCGAAGGGCTGGAAAGGAGACAAAATCTTCCTATCTATATAAATCTGATCTTCGGATTGGTAAAGTCTCAAAAAATCGAAAAGGAGACAAGATCTCCCTATCTACATAAATCCGATCTCCAGATCGATAAAGCTCCGAAAGATCGAAAAGGAGAAGATCTCTCGATCTACATAAATCCGATCTCTAGATTGGTAAAGCCCTGAAGGGCTGAAAAGGAGACAAGATCTTCCTATCTATATAAATCCGATCTCTAGATCGGTAAAGCCCTGAAGGATCAGAAAGAAGACAAGATCTCCATATCTACATAAATCTGATCTCCGGATCGGAAAAGAGATAAGATCTCCTGATTTACATAAATCCGATCTCCAGATCGATAAGGCCCCGAAGGCTGAAAAGGAGATAAAATCTCCTAATTTATATAGATCTGATCTTCAGATCGGTAAAACCCCGAAGGGCCAGAAAGGCAACAAAATCTCTTAATTTGTTGAAGGTACCAATCTCCAGATCAATCTCCAAATTGATGCTTTTGAAGCTCTGTTGAATACCGATCTACAGATCGAAGTAACCCAAAAACTCTATGAAATATCGATCTCAAGATTGAAGTCATCTCATGCCAACCTAAGGGTCAAGGTTATCTTATACCGATCTCCGAATTGTGGTTATCTCAAAAGCCTATCAAAAATTCGATCTACTCAAGACTACATCGGATAAAGGTACATTCATGCCTTAGCAAAATATTCATATTGTATCACGGCATATTAGAAAAATGCCTTTCATTGATTTAGAAAGAAAGTACAAAAGAAGATCCGTATCGGATGATTATCGATCAAAAGACCCATATTAGGTCGATACATCTCAAGAGAAAAAAACAAAAACAAACTACAGGATGACCACTGAAGTGCTGGAAACCTTCTTAGTAGGTTCCTCCTCAACTTGCTCTATCTCTTTGGTAGTTCCAGTGGCAGGAGGTTCTATGGAGTTTATGGACCCTGGCTCCTTAGTAGCCTCGGGAGTCTCAGTTGCTGCTAGAGGTATTACGGTTATTGGCACCACGGTGATGACTTTGATACTATTCACTTCGGCCTTATCCCGACCACTTGCATCCTTAACCAGCTCCTCAGCCACTTCGGTAGGTGACTCTGAGTCCCCCTTTATGCCCATGTCAATAGCTGTCTTCAGAGTCACCTTGGACACATCGACTTCGAGATATAATTTTTTAATCAGATTCTGACACTAGCTGAACCCATATTCATATGCCCCATGGAGCTCTCAGTTACTTCCTTCTCAAATTTGTCAGAAGTCTTGTACATCTCTACTGTCTTAATCGCCGCATTGGGCACCTTATCCTGCTCTTGTTTGACCTACTTTTTCAGGACCTCTATGGCCTTCTCATGAGCTTCATTGGCCTTAATTGCTTTCTGTAGTCTTGGCTCTAATTCTTTATTCTTCTCAGCCCGTATATGTAGATCGAAAATTTTTCTTGTTCATTTATCTTTCACTGGAGGTTCAAGAGATTTTGATTCTTCTCCTTCAGTGAGGTCAACTTTCTCCAAGCTGACTCTTGAGGCTCTCAGCTCATTCAGACTCCTTCTTCTTCTCCTCTTGAAGTATCAGTAAATTGACATCCATGGCCTCTTTATTCTCTAATAGATAGATCATATTCTCGTACCTGACCTTGAAGTCAATGGTAGCCTGTGGGACAAAGATTCAGATCGGTTATACACCAATGCAAAAAAGAAAGAAAAGAAGAGAGAGAAAAAGAGAAGAAAGAGAGAGAAAAGTGGGGAGAAGAGACTTACATGCATGAGATGCTCAAAGTCGAGATTTGCAACCTCCTCAGGCTTGTTTTTCGATGTGCCTCCATGTCGACTCTCGACAGTACTGATTTGAGGAGATCGCGACCTAACCGAGGTCACTCCAGAAGGGACATTCGGGTCACTATGTCCCCCTCAGTTGAAGTTGATGAGGCTATAGTGGTCGAGGTCGGCTTACTGCCAGGCTCCTTAGGAAGCAGTGTGGAAGAATCATTTTTTCTTCTCACCTCGATCAATTGACGAGGTCGAGGCTCGATTGATATTCCTCGAGAGGCATCACTTCTCCTCGAGGTGGTGGGAGAAGGGGTGGCTAAGGAAGATTGGGATGCTGTCCGAGTAAGAGGATCTACCCCTCTAGCCTTCTTCAGGGCAGGCACAGCAATAGATGGCTTCGGCTCTTCCTTCCTCTTATGATCCTCCAATCTATTTGGATTGAACCTCATTTCTATATCGAAAAGTTGTACTTATAAATGATATGATGACGCAAAAAAAATATCGATCTTACCCTGATAAGAGTATAAGCTAATACCAGCCTTATACAATGCCTAATCATCAACAAGCCTGAAAAGCTAGGACACTTTGATGGTTATCAGGGCTAAATGAGCTAACTCATCCTCGAAGAGGATTTCAATCTTGGAGTTATGCCTAGTGTCTGGGAGCCCCCAAGAAGCCCTAAAATTCCATGGTATCGGGGTTCGAACAAAGAAAAAGTAGTCTTTCCAACCGTGGATGGAAGAAAGAAGGCTAGGCCTGAATTTACAATTTTTTCAAGATGAGTACCACCAACCTCTCTCATTGGATGTCTTTTCAACAAAACTATAGACCTAAATAGGGAGATTCTAAGCTCTAGGTGAAGAAGGTGACACTATAAAAGTCAAATACATTGCAAAAAAAAGGGTGCAATGAAAATCGAAGTCCAGATCAGAGGACTTCATCATAGAAGGCTATGCGGTCCTCAGGAAGTTCAGAAATCAGACCTTTAGGATCTGGCACCAGCATTTCCTATTCGTCAAGTATATCATATTTTGCCCTACGGGTAACCAAATTCTCCTCAATCAAGATGGATATCTCGATTTCTGATCCAAGATAATCTGTAAGACCACGTATAGGAGATTCGAGCTCCCTTCATCCACAAGATCGACATCCAGGTTCTCTCGAGGAGGATTTCTATCTCAAAGGTTAATAAGGGTTGGTTGACCTAATATGTTGGTCATCTATAATTTTCTTCCCCTCTCTACCTCTAGCAGACATGTTTCCCTAGAAGGAAAGGGGGATTGAAGAGAAAAATTGCAAAGAAAGAAGGGGCTATCCAGTGACTCAAAAAAAATGAACGAAGAGAAGGCTAGTACCTAAGAACGATGGATGAAACCCCTCTCTCCCAGAGATGAGAAAAAGCTCTTCTTCTCCGGCTCCGATGAGCTCTCTCTCCGACGATTGTTGAACACAAGAAGACTTCTGAAAAAAATTCGACAGCATCTCTGTAAGAAAAATGGTAGAGATGAACAGTCGCTGGGAGGCAAAACCCTTTATATGAGAATCAACGATTCGGATCGACTGACTTTATCATCGATTTGTGGCAGTTGGCACCAATCCAGTGGCCTTGTTAGATGGCGGTTCAGTACGTCTTAACCAAATTCAGCCATGCCAGATTGATTGGCCAATTAAATGCTGACAAATGACACACACCGATCCGATGTTTTCAAAAATCGCCTTTCCAGATAACGATGGTGGGGAGATCCGACGAATCATTTTCTGAAAGGTCAGATCTCTTCATTTTCAACTAAATAATTAATTTTAATATTATCAAGATACGGTGCATTTATATCTAACAATGGCATTATCAGATCGGTGAAGCCTCGAAGGATCCAAATATTGTCCGATCGTCAGATCGATAAAGTCCCAAAGGGCCCAGATATTGTCCGATTGTCAGATCGGTGAAGCCCCGAAGGGCCCAAATATTGTCCAATCGTTAGATTAATGAAGCCCCGAAGGGTCCAGATATTATCCGATCGTCAGATCGGTGAAGCCCCGAAGGGTCCAAATACTGTCCGATCGTCAGATCGGTGAAACCCTGAAGGGCCCAGGTATTGTCCGATCTTCTGATCGGTGGAGCCTCGAAGGACACAGGTAATGTCCAACCATCATGATGGTTAAGCCTCGAAAGGCACAGATGGGAATAGACTGTCAGAGCGGTAAAGTTGTTCATAAATGAAATTTGATCTTCAGATTGGTAAAATCACAAGCAGCAAAAATAAAGGCTCAATCTTCATATCATATATTTCTACTTCCAATGTCTAATCTAGTAACTATCACCACGGACATAGAAAGTGGGGACGAAGTATTGGTGCACTAAATCGACCTCAGGCCACATGACATCATCATATGAAATCAAAAAATTATCAATCTCAAAGCACCGAATTGCAGTAAGGGTAAGCAAATACTTCGATCGGTAAGTGACTGACCTAGATGGAGATACCCAAGTGTTCTTTACACCCGAGATGAGGGATCCTGGCTGCCATTGATCAGCTCTCTTTAGCTCACCTTAGTTCCTTACCGAGGTTGACTATGTCGCCAGCAATATCACCTCGGTATTTTACTGAGGTGGACCATAACTATGTTAGATGTGTATCTTAGAAGTCAATCTTGACTGATACATGCCTTTTTCTAGGACATATTTTGTACTTGATGGATAATCTTTATAACCAATTATGTCTTATGTATCCATAATTTATCCTAAAAATTAACAAAGATAATTTTGCATATTCTCAAGGTGTTGAGAATTTGAGATATATATCATTAGTGGTTAATTTTAAATACTTTCGATCCAAAGATCGTTATGGAGGACAGTGATCAATTCATTTACAATCGATGTACGGATCACCTCCCTTTAGGGCAGATAAGTTTCGACTCTGCGGTGTAAAGATACTGGGATGAGAGTGCAGGTGATTGTTAAAGAACAACTTGCACTGAGCATGATCAATATGAAAATTACTTGGACGTCTACTCACTCATCAGTAATTTTTTCGATGCTGCAGTGATGTGACTGATCTTTTGACCTGCGGTGTGTGGGCTATTCGCAGTGAGGCTACTTAGTCTGACTGTACGTTCTCTTGATCCCTAGCCATTCGGATCCTTGCTGTGTATATTGGCTATTGTAGGTTTAGATTTATTATTTGGAGTAGGATATACCTAAATAGAATCTATCGACCTTGGTAGAAAAGAGAAGTCCTATGCGATTCGTAAGACTGAGTTCAGAAAATCTCTGACCAGAGTAAGAGTGAATACTGAAAAAATTTTCACGAAATTCACAAATAAACTCGAGTTGAGCCAATCTAGTATATGACTGACGATGGGGTTTAACGAGTTATCCATAACCTCCATCAAGTCGAGACTTATGATAGAAGGATTGTATCACACGATAACTGCACCTAGAAGTTTATTTTTTATTTACTGAGTTGCCACTACATACTGCTAGGCATCACTGATAGATTGTGAGAACTTACTAAGATTATTTTTGGATCAACAATCTTTGTTGAGGTGAGTTGGAATCGTTCTAGCCCATTGAAAAGAGTTTCGATGATACTATGATGAAAATCACGGTATGTCTCACTACCAGACAGAATAGAACCTGAGGGATCACACACAAAAGAAGCATGACCTGATCAATGATTTGGATCATATTCGAATTATCAATCAGATTGATTGTTTGAATTTTAAAAACTGCTAATTTGTAAGCGTTACAGTTTCGGCAGTTGCTAATTGTTAACGCAGGGACTTAATTATAAATATTATAATTTTTTGAGGACTGATTAAATTATATATTAAATCTTAATTAATTTAAATCAAATTTAATTTAATTAGATTTAATTTAATTTAATACTAATTAGATTCAATTATCCAAATCAAATTTGAATTTCAAGCTTGATTGGATCAAGCTTGACAGCTTTTTGAATTCAACTCGATTCGGACTCGATTTGAATCCGATTAAGACCCAATTTGTACCAGATAAATCATGACTTTGAGAGTCCAGATCTCTTGAGACTCTCTCTCTAGATCTTGCACCAAGAAGGGAAGTGGGCGATGGTTTTCTCGTTGCTTCTTTCTTCTTGCGTGCGTGAAGGAGAGGGGGCGCCAATAGTTGGCACCCCATCTTATCTAGAATTCTTTCTCATATAGATTTTTTATTGGCGCCCTACCTTATCTGAAATTCTTTTCATCCAATTTTTTTTATTTAAATTTGATTCAAAATAGGATAAAACTCATCTTATTTGGCATGTAAGGAATAATTTTTATGCGACAAAAATTTAAGAAAGAAGGTGGCGTGCGCTATTTGTGACGAGTCTTCTTTCCTTGCCGCACAACATTATCTCCATGCCCTTCTATCCATTGATTTTGATTTGAATGGATATGATTAAAAGAGATTAGATCTCTTGGGTGTGAGGAAGAGGTGCGTGGGACAAGAAGATTTTTGGTGAGACAAAATTAAGAGGGGCGTGATGTCTTGCATGAGAAAGAAGTAGCAACTTCTTTAGGACATCACACATCTCCTTTCCAACGCCTCCTCCTCCCTTCTCTCCTTCATCCAACATCCAGATCTGATAGAGATCAGATCTAAGAAGAGAAAAAAGAGAGAAGAAGAAGGATTATTCTTCTTTTCATGATGATCTGGTTTAGATCCCGTCGGATCTGCATAACGATCTCCTTCTTCAAGATCTAGAAGAAGAGATCTAGATACAAGACTGAGGAGCGAGATCTACAAGATGCTAGTACACCGGTGATCTCGGTGCTCCGATCAGATATCTCCGTATGGATACTAGCAGAGGTCGGACGCATGCGCGACTACGATCAGAATCTGAAACATCCATAGGATCCAAGGTATGGAGATCTGATCTCCGTTTGATTTTTGCTAACCATTTGTTTTCTTTTCAGATTTCAGATCATGGTTGTTCGTGTCAAGATCCTTGCTACAGTTTTCAGATCAGATCTGATATGTAAATAAATTAAAATATTTAATTTATTTATTTTCGCTATACATATGTTTAGAAATTTTAAACTATACATACGAAACTGTAGGAGTTTTCTAACAAACTAAGCTACAGGTGGCCACGATCTCACATACAGTTATCAAATACAGCTAAGTATGACCTCATTCCCAGTTAGTATATATGGTTATATTTCAGCTCACTTACAGGTGGCTCTAATCGCGTAACAAACCTTTCTAACGGCCTAACAAATTCTGTAACGACCTTACCACCTCTCTATGAATAGAGAGCCAGGGATTCTCCATCAGTAAGTCTACATTTTTAGATTAAGGGAGACTCTGCCGGTGTGTCAGTGCTCGAACAAGAGCTTTAATTTCCACCCAGTCCTTCTCTAGTTTCACTGGATCTCTCTTGCTCTCCCATTCTTTTCCACCTCTGTTCTCAAGGCTCGAATTGACTTAGGCATCCGAGGGTCAAAAATCAGAAGATCTTCATCCGATTTTTTATTTTTTTCGTAGATTTTTGAAGGACTATTCAGATCAGATCGCGGTCTGCTTCTATTTCGACTTCACCAGATCCGCTCTGTCGAGCCATGCAGCAACAGATGGCATAGACTATTCCACATACTTCAAAAAGGGTTTGCTTTAAAGAAAATCTAGCATATGTCAAAATCCTTTATTCATTAAGAGTACAAGAAATTATTCTTAAAGGGATGAACTCCCTCTGGCCATTCTCCCATGGTTTATGTAGAAGTGCCTTTATTGGTTTTAGTCATCCACATTATATTTATTTTAATTTACTTTGACCTTACTTTGGAACTCCCAAAGTCCGCATGGCCTTCATACTGTGTTCATCACCGGTTTTATAAATCATATCAAGGGCAAGGTTACATGCAAATCAAAAAAATCATGTCATGCAAATATAATGGTAAGTTAACACGCTACCATGACCGTGCCACTTAATTTCAAGATGACAAGTCTTTTGTATAAAAACTATAAATAATACATATAAAGGTGCATATATTTTAAAATATATTTCAAGTGTCAACTTTATGGCCAACTTTATGCTCTGTAAATTTCTCACTGAATAAAATTTAGGTGGCTGTTTTGCAGCTCCGTTCTTACCAAAAAAAAAGTGTCAACTTTATGGCCAACTAAAACATTCCATTGGTTTGCCACATGAGAAACCATGGCCAGCATTTAATTTATATTACTTTGATCTTAATTTCTAATTTCTCAAGGTGCCCATTTATCATGCATAGGTAGACTTAATAAAGTTAGGGTAGGGTCCTTGTTAAAGTCTAATTTTGTTGCGCAAATGTATCCATCACGGTAGTCAACATGGGATGATCGTGATATACTTAGAGCCATTTAATTTTAGGATTATGAGTTATTTGTCTTTTCCCTAGTAGTGATTCTATACTACACTGGATGGGTACTTTGGAAATATGCATCATAAAGCAGCAACATTCCCCTTTTTCAAACATGAAGTCATGCAACCAAAAAGTGATATTGTCACATAATAGGTACAAAATTAACATGCATCCTTGTTGCTGCCATCAACATATTGTCATCAGAGATATAATTGAAAGTTATCTGATATGAAAGGTAATGGCATCTCGTTTGTCTACATCGACTGGCTAAGTGGGTCCTGCAAGCTTGCATGTCATGTGCTTGTAAGCATTATTGTAATCAATATCTAAGAGGGAGATATTCCTATAACAATGCATTCCAGCATTACTAAATCATCCTGGGATTATTCTTAAAAATACAATAGATTTATGAAGCACAAAAGAAACCAAACAAGTAGTTGGGCAAAATGAACCTTAGCCTATCTATTCACCTGCCTCGCATCTCAGAGACGATGACATTTTTACTAACAACATTATGAATTTAAATGTAAGTCCTTTTTATGTCCCACAAAATAGTCATAAAAGTGAAGGTCAACTAAGCTAATGGAGTCTAATCAAATCGATAATTTATGCCCAAGAACGATGGTTATAATGATTAGATGTCGAAGAAACAAATTGCCACTTTAAGTCACTTAAGTCTCCTAACCACAACAGCAAAGATACAAGTGTCCTACTTGCAAGGAGCAACCTCCCTACCCATGTGTTCCTTGTCATCATGCTTAATGGATCAACTCCCGTGAGCCTCATTGGATCACCAACCCTATGGCATGTCACTTCCAACTAAAGAGTGTCGCAGGAATGTATGACCATTTCCACACCCACCAAGGATAGGGCCATGGAGAACATGGGGCGCAACTAGGATTGTTCCTTGAGGAGGTCAAGGTAATGCAATTTTGTAATCATATCCCCGTCCCTTTGGTTCCACCATCATGGAGAGCCAATGACCAATTCTTGTTAGGGGGTATGGACGTAGAAATATGGGGAGATTATGGGACCATATGTTACAGCTGAGGGTGTTGAGCTGTGGTGCAAGGGGAGACGATGCCACTTACTCCCAGATACTCCCACATGAGCCATCTTGGGAGGAGCTCACTGGTCACACTTTGTGGTTTAAAATAATACAAATCCAACTCAAAAGTACAGTAGGGAGCCCATTTCTTTATCATTTGTACCGGCATCGAGCAACATGGATATAGCCTTGAAAAGTAGTACCATTCATCCCAGGCTTCAAATTATTAGAGACAGGATCTCCCAAGGATCATGTAACTCATGGGCATGTCACTATCATATGCATATCCGGCTAAAACTACCTCTATAATTTATATATTGTTTGTTTAGTTGGTGGTTACCCAAATGATAAGTTATGATGTGAAAGAGATGGAGCGCACGTGAGGTTGGATCTGGACTTATAATATTGCCCGCTTGTTTGGGTTTCTTTATGCTCTCTCGCTCACCTGCTTCAATTTAAAAGCATTAGAAAGATACTTCATTAACCAGTAGTAGGGGTGGAAGGCGATGAATCTAAGATAACATCTACCATTATTTCTCTTATATTCATTTTCTTCCAGCCTGAAATTGGGATTTGAGGCCATCCCGTTTGCTTGGACGGTTGGATCAAGCCAAGATTCTTTTGGATCAGGTGGCTCAAGCTCGGGTTAGTTCTAATTTTAGGGAGCTAGGTTCATACACTTGAACTTGTTTTTGGTGGATTAATCTGACAGGTCAAGATTAAATAAAATTAGATTGAGTACTGTCGAGGTGTGACTGCCACATACGCACCGACCTTCCCCTCCACCGACACGCGAAGTATTGTCCGCTTCCCCCAAGAGGACGGGCCCGCTACAGGTACCCTATAACCCTCAGAGTCACGGTTTTGTCCCTCTGCCCCCATGAGAGGGCGGTATGGGACTTTCGGGTTCGAAGCCCCGATGTCCATCCCGCAACAGCCCCCCAGCAAGGGAGTGTACTGCTGCAGAATGGGACGGAATCCCACAGACGGTTTCAATGTCGAGGTGTGACTGCCACATACGCACCGACCTTCTCCCTCCACCGACACGCGAAGTATTGTCCGCTTCCCCCAAGAGGC
>KE504831.1:819449-831278 GCA_000441515.1 Elaeis oleifera
GGACCCGCTACAGGTACCCTATAACCCTCAGAGTCACGATTTTGTCCCTCTGCCCCCACGAGAGGGCAAAAGGCGCCTCACGTGGGCAAGGGGAGCCAGTGGTATATAAGCAGTACACTCTCTTGTTGATTTCGGTATGGGATTTCGGGCTCGAAGCCCCCGATGCCCATCCCGCAACAAGTACAATTCTAATGAAGTCAACCGATCTGATTGTTTGTGTCTCAATACAGCGCTTGTATTGTCCTTGTGGGTTGATCAGGTCCACATCTTATTCAGCGGATCAGATCAAACCCTAGCCCTAAGCTTTGGTGCATATAACTGTGAGAGTTCTAATTTCTTTAAATTTCTTTAGACATGTTATTAGGAATTCTAAATGCAGATAAGAGAACATTAAGTTCCAGAAGATTGATAACATCGCTGCAATCTATTATTTAAAGCATTCGTAAGTTGTTTGTGACAGGTGAAACAGAAAGAACAGTTCAAGGGATTCAAAATTCGGTGCAACGGTTGTCTAAATCTTAGTGATAGTCAAGTTTTGCAGTACAAATATAGAAGGCGACAGAAAATGCTGTTTGATTTTATCATGCCGCACGTGAGATGTTCATCCAACTTGCCTTTGTATTTCAGACTTATATATGGGCTCTCTGAGCTCAATTCGTTCTGATGGTAGTGCTTGCAACCAAATGTTTGAAAGCCCATCCCAAACCCTAAATTATTACTCCAGCTAATTATGGGGCTAACCCCTATATACCAACAAAACTTGACAACATTGGATTATGTTAAGGTTTGATCATTACATTGGATTATGTTAAGGCTTGATCATTCTTTTGTCCTCATAACCCTATCCTTTTGGTAGGGGACATAGGGGTGGAATGGCTGTGCGCACAAGCTAGAGAGAGAGAGAGAGAGAGAGAGAGATTATCCTCAGCTGGTTAGTCTAGAAATGGCAAACTTGCAGTCATTCTTCTTGTTGTACTGTTATTGTGACGCAAATGTTACCCAATCATGTATCGTTTCCTTGAGCTCTTCACACTGATGTTATATATATAGGCTACCATTTTATCTGATAGAGTTGCCAATCCAAATTATTTGAAAAAGTTTATCATTTAATTGCCAATTTAATTAGTATATAGTGTGAAGGAAAACTTGGAAGTATGATATGATTGAAAAATCATATTATAATTTTAGTTGTTGACTCATCTCTCATGTCCTATGGGCAAAGTGATTGAACGAAATTTGGTGGGTACAAGAATGAAACTTTGGAACTCGCAGCTAACAATTATACTGTGAAATGAATTTCTGGTGCAGTTACAGCCGGGTAAACAGAATATGACGGGTAAATTAGATGTCCTTTCTAGAAGCAGGTGAGGTGACATTGTTTATAAATTCTTCACTGGTGTTTACAGCACTATCCCTGTTTTTATCTTAATTATTTCTTCTTCCTGTGGTACCCTACTCATGTCCTGTCAATATGCCTATGAACAAAGTTCAAGCAGACTGGGCCATCTACTCCTACCATTTTTTTTTTTTTTTGTTGGCAGGGGGGGGGTGGGCGGCGGGGTGGTGCGTGGGGGGTGTGGGGTGGGGTTTGACTACGTACCCTATATCCCTCCCGGAAGCATGACTTACCTTGGGCGAGGTGAACTATTCTAATAGACTATCAAAGAGATATCTTTAACCCTTCCCCTCTTATTAATATACTACGGAATATTTTATAAACTATAACCAATACCAGATATATAAGCAGCGTTCTCAAATCCAAAAGATTAACTGTACCCTGATAACTTCACATAAGGCGGAGTCTGATTTTTTTGAGTGATGGTAGAAAAGTTGACAAATAAATCCTCCTTACTGTCACTTGATCAAGCTAGAAATTTTCATCTCATATAGCGTCTCATAAAATTCTTTCAAAACAATTAGATTTTTTCTTTGTTCAAGAATGCACCTGTATAGCAGTTCTTTGTGAAAAATGCATCCTAGAAAATCTGAATCTAGATAATTATAATCCATGTGAGATTAGAGGCTGACTCCATGAGATCAAACGGTGAATCATCAAAAGAGCACAATATTTCATATCTTCCACGGCCAATGATCTTTTGTGGGTTTTCCGTCCAAGGCCACAGGACCTTATAGTTATGTGATAAAAGGGATGGCACCTTGATGACCTCTGAACTAACCTAACCAGCACTTGCTACATTTACCTTGCAGCAAGCAAGCTTAATAATTAGCTAAATAGTAAACAGAAATGTAGCATTGCTCCACAATGCCTATCACCTCGTTCAGACATGACCAGAGAGTGGCAGCATGGCACCGGCCTCATAAGATCATCTTACAAGAAGTCTAAATTCTAGAATACTAGGATTTCAGCTACTCATTCAATGTTCTCACAGCAGTCATAACGCTACCTCACGTGAGCCAAAGGAGGTGGACACATTAGGTTGTGTCAAATAGATCTGACTTCAATTTTTTCAATCAGCATCCAGTGTTGAGGTTTCATACAAAAGCAGTATCTTGTAGACATGCCATGTTTACTCCAAATATATTGCATGCAACAAGCTTCAGAATTCAGTCATACAATGTGATCTGAAAAATTGTTAGCCCTTTGTATCTTCCCACATATTGCCCTTCACAAGTTTCCCAGTTGTGCTACATCAGGAGGAGCTTTACCACCTTTTGAAGCCATTAGAATCCTCTCTGTTTCAACAAAGTGGTTGCCAAAATAAAGGCATTTCAAACCATTCAGCGACTTTGTTATCAAATAATGCAGTTCAACAAACCAAATATTCAAGGACCAGATCTGTGAACAAAAGAACCAAAGCAGCTTCCATTACCTGGGCACTCACATTGGTGTCAGACAATGCAGAAAGAGATTCACATGGGTAATGTGCCTGTAAAGAGCAAACCTCTATTTGAAAACATGATTGTGGGACTACCAAAGGAAGCATGATGTGATATGAATGTCTTGTTTTTGAAAGTGGCTGTGTACCTTTCTGCCATTGATGCTATGAAGAAGTTAAGTTCCACAGTTAAAAGATGCCAGCTATCCAGCCCCAGATATACAGCTTCTGTTCAAAAAGACTGGCATCCTTGCATAAGATAGCTTGTCAAAAGAAATGCAGCACACGAGTGGGCACACTGGCACAGGAACCTCAAACTCCGGTTCCTAAATATCAGCATTGGATTCCCAAAAAGCACGCAACTATGTCAACTAGACAGGTCAGGCCTCCCAAAGAAAGTGCATAACTGCTGCAAACACCAGCTTCAAATCATCCAAAAACACCCACTATTTGTATCAATGTCAGGTGCTCTAAGATGTCAACACTATGTCAACCAGTGTAAGAGTTAAATCTCTAGCAAGTAGGTTCAAAGCCAGTTGAACTAGTTCATCAATCAATGGAAACAACTCTCGATAGACTAAACCATTTCTGACAGTCTGCATCAGCCATCAGACATGCATGGTCAGTATGCTGCAGCATGGTCAAGCAGTGGCATGTTAGCTTCCTGCAGCCTCTGACAAAATTGGACACTAGCCATTACATGGCAGATGTAATAAAGATGCTGTCTAAACTCAGAGATAACACTAGATTGCATATCCACTTTCCTGTACTAACTGCATAATTGGTAGCACAGCTAGCAAATAGAAATGATGATATCAATGATCTGCAGTGTTATAAGAGCAATGCTATCTAATATATTTCAAAACTTGCATAATGTCCATTATTTACCTTTCGACCTTTGTTAAGTCTTGTGTAACTTGAACTTAGGAGAAAATATTAATAGACACAGACTTCTAGTCCCATGAATCTGGTTTGGAATCCTAAAGCAGAAAGATCAGCTCATTAATCTAATTGGGATTCCTAAGCAGAGTGAAACTTGAATCATGAATGACTTTAGTCTTCTTTTCCTAAGTTTTGCTGGTCACCATTCAGATGATGCCCTCAAGCTTCATGCTTTCTTCATGTACTTCCTCATTACAGTTATTTAGATCACCCTCAATATTTAAGTTTTCGAAATGCCATGATAAAAGAAGAAAGCATGGCACCAAGAAATTAAGAACACTCGATACATCTTACAGGTGGCATCCTTTACTACCACCTACTGGATGATGATTTCTCAAATATAGCTCATAAGTAAAATTTTGAAGTCCAACTTCTCAACAAGCCTCAACAATGTCATTGGGCATCCCCACTCTTGGGTTTGGTCCACAATGCTCAAGTTGACATGATGATTCCTTCATTCTTAAGATGATCTCTCCCAGGAGAAGAGACATTTATCTTCCGTTAGACACTTGTGCCATTTCTTTCATGGATCACATGTATTAGCCTTAGCCTGGTAATATCTTAGCTTTTCATTTCCACACATAACTTAAGAGATTGGATAAGTAAGATCTAAAAATTCTGAGATGGAATTGACAGTTCCTAACCAAATTCCAAATGACAAACTGAATGCAAGAAATCTGGTGATTGAAAGTCTGATCATCAAGGAATCTAATGACTAAAGATCCAAAAGTAGATGCTCGGTTGAAAGACCAATATGGAAGATTTGATTGATTTTTACAAAGGCACCCATCACCAGATCCCATCGTTAGTTTAAGATTTCCTTTCTGTGACCAGGTAGAAAATTTCCTATGGATCATTTAATCATGATGCAAAGAATCCCATGCTTAACCTCCTAGAATGATAAATCAGGTGTCTCAAGACCAGGGACTGAGGGTTGTTCAAACAGTAACCCAGCCCCTTCTATTTGGTCCCTTTCATCAAATTGCAGAGAATCAACAGTGCAAAGTAAAAAATATATTTCTCAAGATGATTTTAGTATCACATGCTGAAAGCAATTTGACGCAAGTAGATTTAAACTATAGGTTTACCTTTGAACCTTAAATAACATTCCTATATCTGGATCTAATCACAACCACAGCTGCAAAGATATCTCAAGATTCAATGTCCACATTCCATGGTACTTGACTTTTTCCTTGTTGGGTTTCTCGCATGCATACCATATACATGTTGGAACTAGGATGGTCTAAAAGTACTGTTGCAAAATCAGAGACACATGTTTTTTCATACTTTATTTACTGAGTCAGATTTTTATCTAAACCACTACGAAAAGATAGAACCCACAAACTAAAGTCTAGGTTCTCTAGAATACAAGACATGTGACCAATACGTAGTAGTCACTACCCTAAGGAGTTTTAAAGAAGATTCATAGTTTTCAGTTTTTCCCCCCTATATTTCATATGCATGTTGAAACTCCATCACAGATCTAGGATTTCTTAACCCAAAAGATTAACCGCATGAATCCAGGTTGAGCTATCACTTCCCTCTATTATTTTCAGGATCTTGTTTTAGATTGCTCAACATTATGGTTTCAGATTTTATGCATCATGATACTTAATCACCACACATGTTTCTAAGCACTTTCTTAGTTTTCCATTCCTCAGTTTTGGAAGGTAAAACGTCTACCGACTTTGCCACTCTTCTCATTTGGTGCATTGCTCTTCAAATGTGGTGGTAAAACATTTAAAATTGTATTGAAAATGATAAAGCCCTTTTTTCTAGCCTATTCTCATCTCAGCTTGTTTCTAGTTCATCTTTTGTGTTGGTTTTCTAAATCCTGCTTTTTAAATGGTTCTTCCACTTAAAGTATATGTCCCCTCTAACTACATCAATAGAGTGCATCAAGTTTATTGTAAGTGCTATGTTATATCATAATTTTTGTTACATTAGGAACTAAGTTTTACTTCTAAAGATCCACAAGTCTAGCTGTTTCTCTTATCTCATTCTCGCTTAAGCTATTATTTTAAATAATTCCTTGCAATTGAGACTTTCCTAGACCAAGTGCATTAAAGGTATTATAATTTGATCATGTTATTATCACTATATTTTGTGGTGGTACTCATATTCAAAGATGAGCTGCACCAGTTATTGAACCTTAAGGCTCCAGGACACAGACAGATAGACCCAGTGGATCCCCCAATATCATATCATGGCATCATATAGTGGATTCCATGTTTCTTCTGTCATTATTTAAAAATTAAATCAAATAATAAACAAGTGGAATTGTCTCCTGTTATATGATATGTGGTGCACAGTCAGCCATATCTATGGGAGGTAAACATCATTTCAACTAGTAGGTGCAATCTTTTTATCTCGATGAGCAGTTATCGTGGTCACTCTCAGGCATGAAGCAAATGAACAAAAGAAGATTTTACATAAAAAGTCAATGAGATCTTGAGTTCTCGAACAGGAAAAAAATCATTTCTGAGTTTATTTTCTTTACTGTTTTGTTCTCACCACATCTTTTCTATTCTTTCCCCATCAACAATAGCAGAGAGCCGTACAATTTCCTTCTACAAATGGCTGACAATATAGATGGTATAGGCATGTACAATGAATAGCCGAGGGGGTTCTAGTAGGCAGGGGTACTTGATTCTGTGTCGAGGGATCTGGGAGGAGAAGAGGAAGACCTATCATAACATGTATCAAAGCTGTAAAAAGGATATGGAAATGCCTGAAATAACATGAAAAGCAACCTTAACTAGGAATGCTCAGTGAATGAGTATTCATAAAGCTTACTCTAAATAGCTAGGATGAGGCTTTATAATGATGGTTATAGTTATATCAGTAGAGAGAGGATAAAAGGGATAGATAAAGGAAGTGCAGATCTTCCCTTGGGATGGCAGGTTTGACTGCTACCAAGCCCAAAAGCTTCTCGAAAACCTCTAAATTGATGGTATAAAATGCCCAGGCCAAAAAAATTTGAACAACAGTAGATGCCCATAATATATTACATGTTTGGAAAAAATATTTGGAAAGAGATACCTGACAGATAAAATAACAATTTCCCCTCTCTCCACTAATCCATACTTTCCTACCAGAATTCATCAACTAGAATTCAGAAGTCTAAGTTTGTTAGCAAAGAATGTTCATATTGAAACATAATTCTCCTAAATTTGGTTTACAATATGAAATGATGATGATCTTATTTATCACTTGATAATTTCTTTTACTTGGGGAGAGACTACTCAGTAAAGCATTTGATTGTCGGTCCATCCCCTGCCTTTACTGTCCTTATATCCTTTGTACAGAAACTTGATAATTGTCACTAACCACAATCAAGTTTCAAGCAATTCCACTCCAGACTTCTAGTGCTTCTTCCTAGAGAATAGACTTATCCTATGGTGCTCCCAGAGGCTTGCACTCTCCTTTGCATCTCCATTCTATCTCACTTCTTAATTTTAATGCTTGAGCAAGTGTATCGCTAAGTCACCATCTTTTAGACTATCCATAAAGGAAAAGCCAAAAACATTGTGCAACTGTAAGTTACCTTTCTAACAATGGCTCTCTCTTGGAACATTATGCCATGAGCTACAATAATTCTTTTCATGCTTAGCAACGTTGCCTGTTCTCACGCTTCTAGCCATGACTCAGCTGCTTAGTATAAGCCTTAGGCTTTGAAAGCTTCCTGCACTTTGTGTCCCTTCTTCTCCCTTCATTAATTTTCCTTTTGCGAACAATAAAGCTTTTGGGTATTGTACCTATATAAATCATTCAGATATTCATTCTGAGTTCACTTGCATCATTGTAGCTGTCAATGCCTATAACCTAACTAGTATTCAGCATTCTTAAACAGCTCAATAGTCAAAAGCCCCTGAAATTGAAAACATAATAATCAGCTACTTTTCATAAACTTCTTGCAGATATCTATGAATGGTGATGCTAATCAGCACAAACACCTGGTCTTGGTTCACCAGAACCAACTTGACTTTTTGGGTTGTTGCGTATCATAATCATGGACCAAACCTTTTCTTTTAGGGTTAATGACGCATCCAAAGCATTATTTTGACACATGCATGAAGGGGACTGAAGTCAAGACTCCTGGAGCATAAGGCAAAAAAGTAGGTAGTAACGAAAGATAGGTGTTTAAGAGCATAAGTAAATCCTTGTACACTTTGCCTCCGAATATTTTGCTACTACGGTTACAACCACAAACGCTCGAAAAATGAAATCAAGAGTTTCTAGCAATTGATTTTATAATTGAGTGAGCAAGAATTTTTATATCTGATAATTCTCTTAAATCCTCTTCTGCAATTCTGACTAAATAAAAAGAAGCCTATAAACAATGGAGAATGAGAAAAAGATTGCATAATTTCGTATAAGTCAAGAAAGCGGATTACAACGAACCATCCCGAACAAACAATGTGAATGTCTGTTTAAAATCTCTAGAAGTGGAAGAAATAGAACACCATGAAAGCTTCCAAAACACCCAGGCAAGACCCAGCGACGACATCGAGAACGAAATGCCGACCGAGGAGGACTCGAGAGGCGGAGGTGGCGACGGACCAGACGAAGACGAGCCGCAACAGGAGCTCGGCGGGGTCGCCGCCGTAGTGGGCACCGATCCAGCGGCGGTCGGCGAGGAGTTGGCGGAGGGATGCGTGGGAGAGACGGAGGAAGGAGGCGATGAAGAAGACGCGGGAGGAGTGGCCGCTGGGGAAGGACCAGTGGTCGACGGCGAAGGCGAGGCTCATGCCCTTGTTGTAGACGGGCGGGGCGGCGAACGAGGTGCTTGACGAGGCCGATGAGGAGGAGGTCGAGGAGGAAGCCCAGGAGGAGAGCGAGGAGGAAAGGGAAAGCGGCGGCGGAGGAGGAGAAGGGGAGAAGGGCGAGGGGATGGGGAACCAGAAGCGGCCGTCGCCGGAGATCTCGAGGGCTTTGAGGAGGGATCGGGGGACGGGACGGAAGAGTGAGTGGATACGGAGGGATAAGGCCGTGTCCAGCGTGACCAGATGGTGGAGGAGGGACGGGCGGGGCAGCGACGCCGTCGTTGTGGTGGTGGTGGCGGCGGACATGGCAGCGCCGTGTTCTATGGTCCGGGTCGCGCCTTGGATCAAGGGTCAGGGGCTTCCAGGCCTGATCTGGTTGGTTGTATATTTAGCTGGGCCGAACATTGTAGATTGCCGGCATCAGCCCATCAATAGCTCTCGCATACTTGATGTAAGAAAAATTCTTTGTGCACCGCGGACCATGTAGAACGTACGCTGCCCATGGTGATTGGCTCAAATAAATATACTATCTAATTTATTATACTATTGGTATACTATCAATCAATATTGAAATTTATCATTAAGATATTGACATATCATGCAAGACGTGAACCTACTAACTGATATGTCATATTATATGGATGACGTGCCATCTATGTTGTTAAGGATAGGAGAATGGCGTGGGAATTTGGGGTTCAACGGATGGGATGTAGGAAAAAAGTTACCGCAAGAGATGAGTAGCAGCAGAGAGGGTTCCTGGGACGCAATCTCCGTGGAGCATTCGGGGCCGGATTTGCAATCCAAATGCCACCATTCACGAATTGATCGGAGCCCGCCGACGGTGGAGGAGCCACAGTGGCCAGAGGTTTACTAAAGCGGTCGCTCAACGAGATGAAGAGGCAGCAGCGATTACAGTACCAGCATGCTCTTTTTCTCCGATCGGTGAGGTAGAGGACGCATCTCACCTTTCCCATCTCCCCTCTCTCTATGGTCGATCTCTCGTCGTTGTCGTCGTCTTTTTCCTCTGGATCTCTCAATTCTCACCCCGTCTTCTTCTTCTTTCGCTTTGTCGGCCTCTTTTTTTTCTTTGGTTTGGGCTGATATGTGAGAAGGCAGCAGTAAAATCCAAACCTACTGGATTTCTCCTTCTCAGTGGTGCTATCGGCAGCGGCAGCACCATCTTGTATGACCAAGTCGGAGCACAAGTCTACCATGATGTGGAATCGGCTGTTCGAGGAGTTGGAGAGGTGGCTCCTTAACGATGAGGATGAGGACGAGGTCAGCGCATCGGGCTGCTTAGCAGTGACCACTAACGAGTGGAGTGAGACGATGTAATAGCTCATCTTCTCGCCACCACTGGCTGCGTCAGCAATCCATAATACACTCTCTCCTTCTCCGACCACCTCCTCCTCCTCCACTACGTCCTCCTCTACCTCTTGCTCTCCTCTCTCGAGCACGCCCTCATGTCAGATGCTCTCCAACACCGTGGCGGTGATTGTGGTTGGAAATCTAGAGGCTGCGGCTACGAATCGATCTGCGCTAAAGTGGGCAGCAAACCCCATGGCGATTCTAAACAACGGCTCATGGCAACGATGGTGGTTGCACTGTGCTCATGGATAGAGCAACCACCATCGTGTGGGGTGCTTCATCATCCATTCATTGAGCTCTATAGTGCCAAGCACCTAGCAGCCATCCAGATGCTCTACGATCTCACTCCCTGCTTCAAGCACATTCTTTCACCGCCAATCTCGTTATACTCAAGGCCATGAGGGATTACCCCAGGATCCACTTCCTTGACTTTGCCATCCTTAAGGCCATAAGGGATTGCCCCATGATGAGCTCCTTCATTGGGTGAAATCCTTGAGGCCATGGGTGGTGGTGTTGGTAGAGTAGGACATGAACAGCAGCTTGACGCCTTATCTTTCCCACTCTCACTGCTATTCCAACTCAGTTCGAAATTTTTTTTCAAGTTTGACGCATCATTTCTGCATTAGCATCTTAACAGCAAATTCTAACATCGATTGATGACAGATCAATATTGCAACAAATTGAATAATACACATATTTGATTAAAAAATTTAAAATTATGTTAAAATTAAAATTTCAAATATATAGGATTATTTTGGTAATTAACCCTATGAAAATTTAATATGTTCAATTCTAATTTTAGACTATGTTCGCCAATGGAGCGAGAGGTCTGCTATAACGTACAAAGTTTTAGAAGAGGTCATGAGAGAAAATGATCCAAAAGAAATCTCAATAGGACTTAATATAAGAGAAAAAATAGTCGAAAAATTTATCAAGAAGAATTGCACTAAGAAATGTGCCAAGGATTTGACATTTAAGAAATTGAGGATTTAAAGTTTAGGATTTTGGTTCAAAGATTTTAGGATCTAAAATTTTTAGGATTTAGGATTCAGAGACCTCCTCAATGGAGCCTAACTTTGCACCTCTTGTAGCGCCTATCCACGGAACCTAATTTGACCCCTCTTGTAGCTCCCCTATAGGGGTGCAAATGAGTCGGATCAGATCGGATCATGAGTGATCTCAATCTGACACAGTTTTTTGATCGAATCCTAATGTTGGACCTAGACCCAACCCAATTGAAAATCGAGCTGGATTGGATCGGATCTATGATCAAAAAGTTTGTCCCATTGGATCTTTGGGTCGGATTAGGTCTATGTATAATCCGATCTCAATTTAAAAAATTTAGATCCGGTTCGGATCCAAATTTTAGTCGGCCTCGGTTCGTATGATAAATTAACATATGCAAAATTTTTGACAAAAGAAATAAATATTATTTTATCTTGACTATTAATTTATAAATAATTTCTCAAAATCTCACGGTCAAATTAAATATAATTATATAAAAAATAACAATGCTACAATAGCCTTTGAATTCTAATCCCACTCTATTTGCTCTATAGTTTATATATTGAATTCAATACTGAATTTAAATTGGATCGGATTAAGTCGGGTCCTCATTTAGTAAATCCAAATCCGATCCAGAATATTCAACATGTTCAAGTTTAGAATCCGATCCGGCCTGCGGATCCTTTAAAATGAAGCGGATCGGATCTAAATAGATCGAACAGTATCGAATCATGGGTTATGTTGGATGGATGTCTGGTCAGAACACCACCTCCCAAGATCTTTTCGGTACCGCATGATGTAGCAGGAAAAATAAGAAATAAAATAAAATAATCAAAATACGTAAATCAGCCACAAAAAGGCTCGCCTCCATGGGCATGCAAACTTCACTAATAGAAAAAAAAATTTACAAG
>KE504831.1:864895-875923 GCA_000441515.1 Elaeis oleifera
ATTTTATGTTCTATCATTTTATTTTACTTTTTTAAAATTAGACGGTATGATTGATCAATTTTTTTTTAAAAAAAAATTTTTTGATTAATCCATCTGCGACCCAAATGATTAAATTTGGCCCGCTTCCACCCGGAAAGCAGCCACCTTAAGTAAATCCAAAGAGTCGAGAGGATCTTTCCTCCAAAACATTAAATACGCAACGAACGACCAACTCATGTACCTAGTCATCAGACATTCGGTGCTAATTAAACTGTGTCCTGCTCGCTCTTTTCTGTGAGTCTTCGATGCAATTGCCTGATGACTCTTCAACCGTGGCAAAAAGTACAACTCTGAACTGAATCCACAGCATAATGTCCATCGCTTACTCCATCAATACCTCACCCTGCAGTCTCTGTACCAGAGAAATATCACAGTTCCAAGGAGTACGGTTAGTGTATCACATGCAGACAGTAGATAGTCCTTTGCACTTGGGAAACCAGTACACATGCCTTAGCTTTACGCAAATCTTATGCTCACTCACCCGACCAAAGACCAATGACAGTAACTTCACTTTAAACAAAAAAAAAAGACCAATGACAGTACAATCTCCATGTTTTGCTACTGACTGAAATTATAGCTTCAGCGCCACCAGGTGTTTGATTGATAGGAGGAAAAATTTGGACTGATAGGCTGCATGAAGCAAAGGAAGAACAGCTATTCTGATTTCATCTTAAAAGACCCTTGGCAATCTACCCAAATGGTTTGCCTCCCTTTAGAAAGTAAGATATATTTTCTCATATTACTAAAAAGATTACCGAAAGGTCTCAACTAGTTAAGTTGATCTAGTCACTGGATGTTGCATACCATTGACCTGGGTTGGTTGCTGCTGCCACCCTGATCTCGAGTGGACATCTTTCTGTCCAAGTTCTCAAGTTTAACAGAATTAATGAAAAATTCAACTGAATGGTTTCTGCAAAGATTTCTTTGATCTCATATGCACAATGGTGCAAGACAATCCATGCCGAAACTTTTAGAAAATGATCTTCTGAAAAGAAGGAAGGGGAAAAAAAACTAGTTTTCATTAATAGAACCAATATTAGAACCAATATTGATGATATTTTAGATTAGGTACTTCTTTAACAGTCTTAAGATTCTTGAAAATGCTAGTTACAGTCCTGTGATTGCGAATCCCACCAAAATCCTTCTGCCCCACCAGGTGATGAATGGTGCAGCAAATAAGGTGGCGCTACGTAGACTACTCAAAAGTTCTGCTACAGGGCCCAATTCAGTTACCAAGTTCCCGTGTTCATATGGGAAGAGGTTAGTGGTGAGATTCATACAGGTGAAGTAGACAAGGAAAAGGGCCTTATACAATCCAGCATATCAGATTTCAGAGTCATTTTTGGCAAGTCGTTTGGACCTTGTAGCTTTTTCCTAATTCTTAAATGAGCTTGACCTTTGCGTCGTTCGACCTCCAAATCTGTACTTGGCTAGACTGTGTTCGTCCAAACATAGAAGAATGGACATGACCGAAAATATAGCAATCCTTTTGCGCATGGTACCCACAAATGACCTCCCGTCATGTACTAGTACTACCAAATGAATGACACCAGGTCACAAGCTGCACACAATTCCGAGATGAAAGGTGAGCCCTGAACTGGGGTCCTCAAATAATGTTCGCTAGAACCGAGAAGAGCATGCACCCCACTTCGGCTGCCGTTGGGTCCAATACTGTTTGCCAGTTGAAACCTGACAATGGAAATGCTGCAACTCAGATAAAGAAGTAGAGGCATCAATGCTTCAGTTCATTAAGTGGGATCACTGTTATAGCTGTCTTCTTTTAAGTTTCTCTGGCTCTCTCTCTTAGACACGGAAAAAAGGATCAGAGATCTTCAAAACACATACATACATTTTCTTTCTCGTAAGAAAAAGAAAGGGACGTCGGAAATAGTGATGGTGCTTTCAGTAAAAATACTGCTCATAGCTGAAACAAATCATTGCAAGGGAAAGGACCTTCTGCCACTGCTACAGTAACAGTAAAGCATAGACAGCCAAGAAGGCATCTGAGCCAATTGAAGAACATGAAAGATGGTTATATAAATTTGACAACGAGAAATGCATTTGTCTAGTCCAATGCTTATCCAGTGGATGAAAATCTCTCTTGCTTCTCACTCGTTGGAGTTGTGAAGTAGGCTTCCTTAATTTAGATGGATGGTTTAGTGGCACCCTATCAAAGATCGCCCTGTTATAGCAGTTAAATACAGTTAACTGGAATTTTAGAGGGCCAATGCACATGAGAAGTGAAAAGAGTGATTGATTTAAGTTTGTTTATATTATTTGATCACTATTTTTGGAGATGCACGAATCTTGTCTCTTCTTCAAACAGGAATTGAACTGATAAATTTATTTAAGATGGGAGTGCAGCTATAGAGATGGAAGACTGCAGCATATAGAGCCTAAGGGAAAACACATCAGGTTCGATTTTTTTTCTTTTTCCTCAAATAACAAACAGTTTGATTGCATAAATCCAGTTTTGACATAAAATGAGGGACGAAAAAAATAGAAAGCCTAAAAGGCAGTGAAATAATCAAAATTTACTGCTATCCAGAGGAAAAGCTGCCAGCTTCCACAATATCTGAATGAAATCCTCGAATTTACAGAATCAAGACTCTCATCAGCCGAATGAGAGAAAGTATCATCAGCGGGACTCCACGAGTATGTATAATGGCTTACCATTTAACCTTTCACGGCCCTGCACATATATTCAAGATGCTATTATGAGCTCAACTAAATGCTTTATTCTATTTTATTCTAATTTGCTGATTGTTATTTATAAGCTGATGAAACTAGGGAACCAAAATTTAGATCAAAGTATTTGAGAAGCTCGTTCAGAAGATTAGGTGAATAATCAGCAATAGTTTAACCCAATAATATCTGCAAACAAAAAAAGGGATCACAGCTGTAGTACATGGATTGTACTGCTGTTGAATGTGTTCATCTATATGAAAATCATGCCCATATAATGCTTTCCTTGACCTAATGCAATGTTTCAAGATGTTTTCAGATATTACTGGAACAGTTGACACATGAGCATGTGGCAAATGAAGCAATATAAGGCTAAGAACTTTTAGCTCAGCTGCTTGGCACCTCTCCCCAAGAGCTTGCCCTTAGAGGAGGTCCAGGGTTCAAATCCCAGGGATTGCTCAAAAAAGATTGAAGCATTTTCAGGATCAAGATTCTACATAAACACATAGTGCAACTAATCCTACATTTTTTAAGTGCAGTGTCACCGAAATTATTAGTGAGGGATAAATAGTATGATGGCATAACGTACGTAAAGAGCTTTCATTGTTCTCAACTCAGGAATCACAACCTATAATCATACAGAGCTTTGTTTGGTCAATCCGGCCGAACAAAAATACTAGTTATTTTGCACCAAGAAGTGTAGCTACATGTATACACCCAACAAACTATTACTAGAGAGTCTGCTTGTTTTAACAAACTAAGCCTAGTGGAACCTGGTAGTTGAAGTGGGAAACTGGAAGGCAGCTCAAGTCTAGAAGAAAAGTACCTAAATTTGGGGAGGCTTCCCTGGAGGTACCATTTCTGAAATCTAAACATCATTGCCTGCGGGCTCATGCTGAGTACAGATTTAAGGCCATTGATGAATAATGATAAGAGAGTAGACTGAAATATGTTTGGAAATTGACCTCACTCAAGACCCTTTGATGCCCCAAACTGCTCAGACAAACTCGACTTATTATTTTAGTAAATGTTGACAAGGGCATATCCTCTAATCCATGAAGAATTTGCTAATGTAATATAAGGTAAAGTTGATATATGAATTGAGATTTAGATTTCTGGCCAATTTTAGCATTTTTTGTATTTTCTATTTTTGAAATTCCACCTCTTTAACAGGAAGAGGAGTCTGACATAGATTTGGAGAGACCGACTTATTAACATAAACAAGAGTCTTGTTACATAGTTCTGTATTATGAATTGTTAAAGTAAAAAGATAGAGAACCAGCTTTCCATGTGCTATAAATTTTGTTCTAAATTGTTTCCTTGTAAGATTTGAGTTGAGCAGATTACAGAAAGAAATCATCTTTCTCAGATCAGATGGCTTGACTGGATGAGACGGAACAAGAAAAGGTAAGTTCCTTTGAAAGCACCATTAAATATCTGTATAGAATATAATAAGACTGATGGAGAAAGGCAATAGAGTGTTGCCATAGAGAGAAGTTACCAAGGAGATGCACAGCATTAACCTAGAAGAAATAAGGTCTAGTGAACAAAGAAAGCACCATTAAACTGTGAATATGACTATGCTCAAAAAAGAATATTCTTGGCTCACAGTAAAGCAAGTGGATATCTAGACCAACACCATATGCAACCGAATGGAAAATTTTATATACTGATCTCCATCTTACAGATTTGGCAAAGACACATAAGGACTAATCACAGTCATGTTAAATGTAAATGTCTGTAACAAAAACTCAAAATAGCTACAGATACCTAGAATTCTACATAACATTCATTTTGACTGAGCTAATCTGTGCAGATTGGACTTAACTTCTAAGAAACATAATGCATAATTCATTGTACATTAGATTACCAAGTCCAAGGAACATCATGAGCAAGCAAACAACTTCAGTGTCTTTCCCTACAATTTACAATAATTTCTTTACAAATGCTACTGCAAAAGAACAACCAACCTCTCATGGTGAGAGAAGGGGGGAAATGTTCCCAGTATTTTGGAGTCAGATACTTCCGAGATGTACCAAAGAAAGAATAATGAAATTAATATTAAATCCGCTCAAAAGAAAACCAATACAAAAGGATCAAGCATAACTTCAGAGAAGAAACAAAAGCAAAATAAATAGAGGGAAGAAGGTGACTCCTACCTAATAAAGGTGGCCTAGTGCACCAAAATCTGGCCATTGCTGTTTCTGAGGAGGGTTAGATATATCTAGCCTTACCTCTGCATGCAGAAGGGCTGTTTCGATATTTCAAACCCATGACCTTCAAGTCATGGTGAAGCAACCTTATTGTTGTGCTAAGGCACACCCGACTCCAACTTGATGATGAGTAAAATTTAAAAAAAATTCCCATCCACAAAGCACAGGCAAAGGATGAGAACTACTGATTATGGGGTTGAATCATCTGATAAAAGTTATAACATGTACATGCATGTGCACCTCTCAAGCTCGTAGCAGATTCCAAATAAAATCCCACTCAGGAAATTCATACTCAACACTTGAAGAATGCACAAACAAACAATTTCAATATTAACATAAGAATCACATTCTTTAAGTGTCAATGAAAAGAAGAAATGTCCGATGTTACCTTAAGTTCTGGAAGTTCAATCACGCATGCACATTCAACCACTTCAGCCCCAGCACGCTCTGTAGGAACAATGGCATATGGATTAAAGGTGGTCTAACAAGGAAACTTGAGCAGAAATGACCTAAAAAGGTGCAAAATAGTTCATGATGGGAAACAGAAATTGTGCCCCAGGAATAAATATTTAAATGATATTACAGTTTCATCATTAACATAGACAACATGGCAAAATAAAAAAATGTGAATACTTGGTTTTTTCGATTGAACTAAGCATGGTTGGGCATAGCAAAGTTTTTGCCAATACAGCTTACATGTTTTATGTGTCATGCTTCTGAGATGGTTTGAGATAATTTAACTTCGTAGAAGACATTTCTTCAGTTAGTTTGATCAGGTGCATTTTCTTCCAAAATAAAGCATGACATTGATGTTAGGTCTGACCTTTCATGGCTTAGTTTGATCTTATAAGCATAAATGCACCAGACTTGCACCAAGAGCTAACCTAGAACCTCCAAATTTCGATCATTATTAGGAACATTATTAGTTATCTAGGTCAGACTAAGCTCAGTTAATATGTTTACATTATTTTCTTATGTTGAGAAAAGTATGTTAAATGTTGATTATTATCCTCAAAGGAAATTAGGAAGAACAGGTAGCATCTATAAACCTCATCTACTTGAATCAGTTCATATTCATGTAAACTAGATAAATTGGTCAGTCTGTAAAGAAGGTAGTAGCAACAATACTAGAAAAATTACAAGCAAACTTCAGATTCTTTAAAGTCAATTTCATTAAACAAGACTAACAATAAGTTCACCATATCAACAAAAGGTTTATTAAATGCTTTCAAGTTTCTAATAGTTTTGACACCTAGTTAATTGTTGTTCATCCTAACACAAAGCTTAATGATATTTCTTGTTATTTGATCACAAATTTTGATTTAAATGGTTGAAAAATAACACTAGCTCCATTAAATTGCTAACAATTTTAAGTATAAGGATGTCATGTTTCTATCACGCATACCCAGTAATTTTATGGCAGCACAGAGAGTCCCCCCGGTTGCAATCAAATCGTCAACTACTAGAGCACGATCACCAGGTTGGACTGCGCCAATGTGCATTTGAAGACAGTCGGTTCCATATTCCAGGACATATTCTTCTGAAATGACTTCACCTAACATATGATATAAGAAAGGCCCATTAAAATGATCAGAATAAACTGACAGCCACAACATTCAAAATACAAATTGAAGAATGGCATAAGAAATGCAAATAAAACAAACTAAATTTGATCCATAACGGTTATAATGAGTTACAATGACTGCTTTCCACACACACACACACACACACACACACACACAGAGAACAGTATCACAGTAACTAACTAAAACACATGTTCGGAATAATATGGACCACAATCAATTTATATAGTATGGTAAACTCAAAAATCCCAAAGTTAGTGAATTCACTTTTTCAAATATCAGCACTCTGCAAGCAACACTACAAAGAAGCTAACATAGGATAGTCATCATATTAAAATGTCAAGCAGCCAGCAAACGACTTACTAAGGATCATCGAGCAGCCAGCAATTGTCATTAGGAATAGATGCATGAAAAGTCACGTGCTAAAGAAGAACACTGAAGAAACAAAAGCACAGGAAGAGAATGAATTTGGAAATAAGAACCATTATTAAGGCCAAAGATAGAGGCTACTGTTCAGCCAGTGGTTTGAGCGAACTGATACTTCTCAAAGTAGCTAATCAATTCAAATAAACCATACTGCAATTCGCTTGTTCAATTTTCAAAACCAAATCATGCAGAGGTAGCTTGAAGTGCATGGAGACCACACTTCCTTTTAAAGAAATAACAAAATTTCACAGTATGCAGGTGTTAACAAATTTAGCCTCCAAGAAGTGATATGCCAACATCCCTCATAGTCACTCTGGCAAAAACTCAGGGAGAGCAGTACTAATAGTTACTCCCCTTAATTCTACCAACATTTCAAATGTACTTATTTGGACTTGTTATCCACAATTTTTATAAATGAGTCAAGTCAAATTCTGCCAGATTCCTAGAAAACACAACCAAGAAGCCTTTTAGCAACCAATTTAGACCATTTCAAGAAATGAGGTCTCCAGTCCCAAAGTGTTTATCCACCAACCACATGGCAAGTAGTGTTTATCTAACCACCTAACAAGTGCTTCTAGTGTCAATCATAGAACTAAACTGAACTGACCTCAGATTGATTTGGTTTGGTATAGGCATTGTTTGGTTTGGTTTCTCGTTTGAAAATCCCATTTGGACCAGTTTATCTCAAGATATATGGGTTGGACAGCAAGATATTACCCGAACCCAAAGGTACCATATTACCTATAATGTTATGTATCGAGTTCAAAACATAATATACATCACCTAACGGTTTTACATATCATGGTTTCATGGTTTATTTTAAGCACTGTTTTATGTTCAACAGAAAAATTGGTTTTTGTTGTTGTTGTAACATGAATTATTGAACATTTATATTGGCTTTCTTGTCACATGATGTTGTTGAATAGATTATTTGTTATTTTGTTTGTTTGTGTTGTTCTTTTTCACTGCTCAATCTTAATGATTTTCTTACACAGAAGAAAAATATTGTCTTGATAAAGTTTGATTTCTTTTTATTCATGGTATACCTGACAACTCATCTAAAACAACCCACTCTTAGTTGGGTTAGTCATCTTGGTTTTCAACATTTTCTGGTTATGTTTAGGTTCCCAAACTTGAGAGCCAATCAAAACTGCTTATATTCTGAGGTGATCCCTATCTTGAACCAACCGAAGCATAAGAACAGCTCTGATCAAAGGGGCACCATTAAGAAAAATTTACCTTTGCTTTGTAAATGTCGGCTTACAAGAGAGGGAAAAACTCTATAGGAGATAGCTTTTCACCAAATCAAATTATAACAGGATCTTTGAGACCACTTAAGGAGACAAATGCATGAATCCATAAAGAAGAAGAATTAGAACTTTTCTTTACTTAAAAGGAATGATGACAGTAGTGGGTTTTTTTTTTGGTTGGAAAGAGGGAACTCTTTGATCTTGACGTCACAGTCCTACATTTGCAGGTTAACAATATTTATTGGGTCAAACCTTGGATGAAGAAGGTTCATCACAGTGGTCACACTCTAGATTAATATGGTCTGCAGCCATAATGCAGAATTCAACAAGTTTTAACTTTATGGAGACCCTGTTAAACTATTGGTACTGGAAATCAGCACTAAACCATTGCCATTACAATTATCCATCAAGCGAACTAAGGTCAGCTCCCACTTAGTTGTTTCATAGATGAAGTAGGCATCCTAGACACCTTTTATCACAAGTCAGCCCATAGGCCAACAGTCATTAGTTGGCCAAAAATTATCGAAATAACACAATGCAGGCCAAAACTGCACCCCTTGCATTATCTTCATATTTTCCATCTAAGAAATCAGTAAATGCAACATATTTCCCATAACACATAATCGAATACTGTAAACAGGTTACAAGTTTCTTTTTTTTTTTCTTTTTTTGCTTTACTAAAATCACAGTTAATTAACTCATACAATGAGAAACACCACATTTTAATAGTTGAAATCCTTAAAATCCTTCCTACCCTTTCCTACTAAATGAAAATATTAAAATCAAATTACTGCTGCATAAAATGATGTAAGCATATCTACATGATCTGAACAGTCATGCAATAAATGCCACCATTTTAGGATAGACCAGGATGACCGTAATAGACTTGGGAATTTTTACGGTGGATTTTGGGAATTTTTATGGTAGTAGCTAGTACAAATATGAAAACATAAATTTGAAAGTCCAGCCAAACTGTCAACACAAGGTAGGTCCAGCTTTATTTAAGTGCAGCCAAACAGACTAGCTCATGCAGTCGTACATTTTAACACAATACCACAACATGAGACTATACTTGCCAGTGTTTCAGAACATTAGAGTGCTCATGATGCTACAGAGTATGAATAATGCTTCTTGGATATGGCTATTGTAATTGACTCAATATGGTTACAACACAACGGACATATGCAAGTTTCTATGCCATTCATTAACCACAATATAATTTGAATGAACCAATCAGAATAGGATAATTGAAATACCTGGCAACTTTCTTGGTTTTCTCAATGGAATAAACTTTGCACCAATTGCTAGAGCAATTGGAGGACCAAATATAAAACCTCTAGCTTCAATTCCTGTTAAAAACATAAACATTAACATGTAAATAATGTTAATATCAGTCCAAGGACTAGGGCATAATTGTACACAAGCAGTAAGACATACCAACTTGATACATTAAGAAGGAAAAAGAGGTGACTTGCAAGTGTCTACATCCAAATTGATTTAGCAACTAGAAAAATCTAGGCCAAATGAAGGCTTGTTATCACTACTAGCAGAGTTTTGCACTTTGCCCTCCTCCATTGTCAATGCCTTTCATGTTGTACAATTTAGGTCAATCTGCTCCTGACTGTCCAAAATATCAATCACAAAGAGGGGGAAAATCGAGACGAGAGAGAGAGAGAGAGAGAGAGAGCAATGATGTCCGTGACCATATAGTGTTAAACCTATCCGGTGTCAGCTCCTCTAGCCATACCCAACATAGGCCAGATACTTCATCACTAAAAAATATTTCCAAATACCTTTCTCATACTTTCATCCAGCTTATCTTAAACCTTGCCCTTCTCTTTTGACATGTAGGCTGCAAATTTAAGCTGATCTCAAAACCCAGGGGTACTGAGAACTTCATCAACATGCATATACTATATTGGAAACATCCTCATTTCTCATCCAAACCACCTTTGCTTAAACATCAAACTGCCCCACAATTTTACAATCTTGGAACCCATCTGTTGTTTGGTTGAGTGGACCCCATTTGCTGCTCAACATTATAATCCCCATGATACATTGCATCTTAAATTGTTTATAAGGTCTTCCTTTAGTCCTGAAGGCAGACATACAACAATCATGCATCTAACTTGCACATAGAAAGCAAAAGCATCTCTCCCCCTCATCCACCATGTTGAATATTTTGCTGCACTTTGGTCTCATGCATCCAAGATTACAGTAATGACCAAATATGATGGTTTATATTCCATAAAATTACATAACTCCAGCAATGAATAATAAATTATCAAAATATTCTTCATGTTTTAGTATTCAATAGGATATCGATGTACAGATATTTTACAAGAAAATCTTTGTAATGATACATCAGCGACAAATCTATCATGTTTTAGTAAAATACATCTAAATGGAAATTTTAAATCTCAATTTTTATGCACATGCCTTGACTTTAAATATTCAAAATCTAAAACAAGGCCATTTATAGAGTTTGATTTACAATGAACCTCTTATGCTCTATGAACACATTCACAATCAAGAATCAAGTGGTATTTCCATCTGGCATTCCTCTTCATGAGCAGTACAAGCTGAACCCTTGTATTTATAAACTACATATTGTATGAGTTTTGGGTTTCTTTGATTTTTTAGGTAGTTGTTCTTAAAAGTGTTATCCCAAATCCCCACCTTGCAATCAAGATTCTGTCTCATCAATCAATAGTACATCCATAAATGTCTTGTAGTTTATCCATAAATGATGCCTCCACATATTCATCTACTTGACATTCCAGTTGCTCTTTCTTACTGTTCTTCTTTATTAACTCCTTGCTTTAAAAACCT